>JAVJIF010015148.1:0-96529 GCA_038442645.1 Agave tequilana
GCCCGACTCCTGAACCTTTACTTGATTTGAGTTTCTTTCCTGAGTCGGTATTAGATCCTGAACCTATCATTCTTGAGTCCAAGTCAACCATTTTACCAAGTCACATTCTTTTGTTGGACATAGGTATAGACCATGACTCTGTGATGATTTTCCAGGACGGGTCTGTAAAGGGAGTAAGTTTCACGAGAAGATCTTCCATGATCCTATTCATTCTGGGGACTGTAATTGTAATAAAAAAAGAGGTCAATAAAGGTAGGTCCCGTGAACTACCCACGTTATCTTGTTTGGGCCGCATTTCGTGGACCAATTAGACCACCACCGGACCACCCCCTAAGGTAATTTTCTGCCTGCCCTTGTTCTGTTTCATGCATATATGCATTCATTCATACATTGAGGACAATGCATGAGATAAGTGTGAGGGTGGGCTTTACTAACATACTAACATAGGTAGAAACTACAAAAAAATTGGCTAAACTAACATACTAACATAGGTAGAAACTAAAAAAAAAAATTGGCTAAAAAAAAAAAAAAATCTAAAAAAAATTTTTAAAAAAAAATGTTATAAAAAGGAAATATTTTGACTTATTTTTTGAAAGAAATCTAAGTTAGTTTTAAGGATTAGGAAAATCATGATTAGGATTTCTAAAAACTTGGTCAAAATAAATAAATTGTTTAAATTTTAGGTATAGGAGGAGAAATTGAATAATTAGTTAGTCTTGATTTTTACCTTAATGAAATGTGCATACCAAATTATATCTAGGATTCTAAGACAAAGACCTTGTGCCTCATAAAAATAAAAAGAAAAAAAAATCACCAATTAAGCTGATACATGTGCCTCAAGAAGCAATAAGTATTCATGCCTAAAGGTGAGTAAATAAAATAAAGTCCTTAGTTTTGGGGCCTAGTTCACTCGAATTTGAGTCCGCGGGTGTTTTTCACTCCCTGGTGCCCTAAAGCCAACCGTTTTGGAGTCATCGACTTTAAGTTTCGTTACATGGGTGGATTAGAAAGCCTAAGAAGACTAAGAAATATAATATATGATTAACACATCTAATAATCAATTAGTTAGGTATGAGGGCCTCAAGAAGCCTTGATACTTATACGAAAGAAATTAGATGAGTTATACATGCCAAAAAAAATATATATATATATATATATTAACACATCTAATAGTCAATTAGTTAGGTATGAGGGCCTCAAGAAGCCTTGATACTTACACGAAAGAAAATTAGATGATGTTATAAAAAAAATAAAGGCATGAGAGTCCAAGTTAAGGAATTCCTAGATTCACAAGGGTGCGTATGAGTTTTGGTAACGAAAAAGACTATATTAGAAGTTCAATTTTGACCCTTACCTAAAATGAATAACAATTGACTTTATAAAGACTAGTTTTGAAGAATGAATAAAAATGATAATCCTAAAACTTATAGACTACTTAGTCTCTTCAAATATAATTCAAATATTTTTTTTTTATGGATTTTGTGTGGTGTAATCCGCTGAAAACCCTCACGAGACAACACTCGTCCTCTAGGGTAACCTAGAGGTTTAACGGCTTGTTGCACGTGCTAAGTGCAATCGTGATTCCTACGAAAGTGAGTTAGGTTAGATTAACTTTTTCTTTTTCTTTGTTTTTACTCGACGACGAGCAAAAAGATAAGTGTGGGGGTGTGATTGGTAGTGAAAAGTGCATTTTTATCATCATATTTACCGTCACATTTTCATATTTATTCATTTAATTCTGCACAATTATTAATAATTTATAATTTATTGTGTGCAGGCCTCGAATTATTATTTTTATAATAAATAAAGCTTAATGAAGCCCAAAAGCCCATATTTGAAGCCCAAGAGTCAAAGTGCAAATAGCAGATTGTCAAAGTGCAAATATACAAGGGCTAAAGTTGCAAATATCAAAGATGAGGGAAGGATAGAATTCTACCCAACCCTAAACTCTTGCAGGATGAGCATAAAAGCCAAAGATGAGAAGGAAATTCGTTTAAAAAGAGATTGGGAGAATACAAAATCTAGGTAACTTGATTATCAAGTTATCTCGAAATCCCCATATGGAGAGCCAGGATCACGCTTTCCAGAAGCAAAAGCCCACATGGACGGACCAGGAGAGGCCACGCGCCAAAGCGCGTGGCCAGAGGAGCCAGATTTGCCGCAAATCCGCGGCAAAACTCTGGATTCCGCGGCAAAACAAGTGACGTCAGGATCCCAGTTTTTCGTGCAACTTCATCCGGGACTCCTCGGCCTTCTGCACCTATAAATATCACCTGCAGTGCAACGAACAGAGCGTCCAGAGAGAAGAGCCAGGGCCAAAGTTAGGTTTTAGGTTTTCTTTCCACCTTTGTATATTTTTTATTTTCTTTTTGTAAAAGCTGAGAGGAGATGATGTATTCATGGAGGAAGGGATCTGCTTGTACTGATGGTGACAGTCGGTGTAAGTGTTATTTTTCCACCATTGTTTAATAATCGAATCAAGGCTTGTTTTATTTTATTCTTGTATTATTCTAGTTTCTTTTATTCTTATTTTAATCTTGTATCTACTTTCTTCTATTTGTTCTCTAATGTCTTGCCCACCATGAGATCCAACTGCTTCGAGAATACCTAGCCGAAGAAGGAACCTTGACGGCCCAATGGCGATGACAGCTCTTCATAGCTTGTTATTCATTTCGTAGAGTAGATTAAGAAAGGCGGACGATCCCATAAGCCGTGCTTGTACACCTTCCAAGAAAGGGAAATCATCGCAACGGTTCAAACGGCAAGCAGACTAAAGAGATAAGTTTTCTTTCTTTTTCTTTTCTTTTCTTTTTTTGTAGATTAAATACAACTCATCTCCATATTCTTTTTCTACCACCCATTGTAAATACCACTTCCTTTCTAACTTAACAAATAAAAATAAAAACTTTAGAGAAACTTGCTTAACGCTTCCATCGCAGTCCCTCCCTGAGGATCACGACTCGCATAGCCCTGCTACCGCGGATTAGAACTGAGACTTGCACATCTATTCTTAAACTAACATATAATATTTTGTGTGCAGGAAAAATCAGTCAACAATTCCCATACTTCGTCATGGAAGCCTGCTTTCCTCTTTGGTGATGCCATCGACGAGGATGATAGGACTCTGCATGACGGAGATTACAAGTGGCTCCGTCAGATAGGGGACAGGAGGTTCTTTCTTCCAAATATGGAGAGGATGTATCCTTGTCCTATCTTTAGCACATATCCGTTCATCGTGCGATGGATTGGGATCTTTCCTAGTTTGTCTCCGGCGTCTCTCTTGGCAGATTAGGTACCAAGGAAGTATATTCTGCAGGCCATGGAAAAGTGTTTTTGGTTTATTTCCCAGGTTAGTTAGGCCTGAGTATCTGAAGGGAGAAACCCTCATCTTGGCACTACTTTTCTCAACCAGTTATGAAAGTTAGGGGATTTTTTTCCCGTCGACTTTCGTCCGCTCAGGTGGGTTCATTTTACCAACAAATCCTGGTGGGGTAAGATGGTTGGATTTGTGCTTGTTGAGCTCGGGGCTCTGCTGCAGCAGTGGGCTATATCACTCGGTCAGGGCCGTACAGTATGGCCTCCCGCAAAGGTTTTCACAATTTTATGGTGTCCTGGAGCATTATAATCCTTTGACAGGCACATTTTTTTACTCCAGTCAGGGAGATGAGGTTCACTCTTCATGGATTGTATGAAGTCTCGGGGCTTGTTATGAGAGATGCCCCTTATGAAGAATACGTCCCGACTTCTGGGAGCTTCATCTTCTAAAGAAAGAGGATCCTCAGGTATATAAGATGTATTGAGAAGTGCTGTGCCACTTCCACATCTGCGGCCAAATATCCTCCTGGAGGAACAGGGTGTCAAGCAGATGTCTTGGGCGAGCTATCTATTCAATGGCATAAATGAGAAGGATAGCCCGGTGGCTAGTCTGGCCCCTTGCACTGATGAGGAAATTGCTGAGAGGATCGATGCCTCTACAAGCTCTTACACTACTGAGTCAAACGAGGACACTTTCAGACCAGATATGGTCTTTGAAAGTTTTCATCACCAGGCCCGAGTTTCCATTTCTGACCGGGCTCTATTGGCGGGCTTCCTCATGCTGTGGCTGAAACGTTATATGGTGCTAATACTGCCACATGAAGTAATTATTGCCGATGTAGTACCTAGCAGTTTTGCTTGCTACGGAAGGTCTATCGCCCTTCTTCTAGCAATGGTGGCCGGAATTCAAAGTGGGTTACGTGCTCTGGTTTAAAAGCCTGTGCCAAGTGGAGGCCATTATCGACTCCGAGGGCAGGCCAGAGGTTGATTCGGAGGGAAGGCAGAGAGTGAAGTCTCCTAACCCTAGGATCGAGCTTCCATATATGTACTTGATGGCTTGGTACGCTATGCACTGCCCTTCACTGATGACGGCGGTGCCTCTTTCTGCAGATTTTGTTCCCTTCGTGCAGAATCTGAAAAAATCGAGTTGGTCTTGCTATTACATGTTCTATGTTCGAAAATGTATTCTGAATGCTTCGAACTATCAGTTCGATCGTTGCTTCCCCGAGATTGCTAGTGCGTCTTACGGAGATAAATTTGCCAACCTTGCGGGACCAGATGATTTCACAAGGTTGCCATCGGGAGTCTTCTGGTAGCTCATTAATATTCTTCGGCCTGGATATCTGATCTTCCGACAAGGAAATTCATGTACGATCGAGCCTTACATGCCCAGTCATTTCGCTCGAAGTAAGCTATGATCAACTATATTCGGCAACCCCAACGTTGGCCTCTGCTTCAGCAGAAATTTATTTGAAGGTGCCTGGCGTGGTACTACAGCGTGGCTGGAGGGACAAAAGCTGTTTTCAGCCTCCTCACAAGACGCCTAATTGTTATACTTGCCTCAGCTTCTGTACCTGGTACTCCCTGGCTAGTAGGATGCCTGGTTTCAGAATAAATACCTCTTGCATTAAGAGCATCAAGGCGTCTTATAAGACAAGTTGGAGTCCAACAAACGTATGCGAGGTATGGACGAATATCAGGCAGCCGAGAAGGAAACAGGAGGGGAAGTAGGGATGGGACCAGGGCAGCAGCACCCAAGGGCAAGCCCGTTAAAAAGAGTCAGCAGGCTGTGTCCAAATGTTCCCACGGCTCTGCTTCCAAGGGTGAGCCTATCCCAAAGAAGGCTAGGAGGGAATCGAAAGCTGAAGCTTCAATGCCCAAGGCAGGGGGAGAAGAAGAAGAAGAGAAGACCCCATCCTTCATCCTCGCGGTCTACGGAGCAGGGGCCCCGTGATCTTGGAAGAGAGGGAACTCGCGGGTGAGCCCGTCATGGCTGAAGAGATCGAGCGACCCGAGTTGACTTGGTGGGGAGGGATGACGTTGAGATTCCGAGGGTCTCACTCAGCCCGAGCCTTCTTCAGCTCATGGGAGAAGGATGGAGGTGCAGCAGCTGGGTCTCCCAGTATATTGATGCCCACCTCGCAGGTTGTCAATCCCAGCCCTACTACTGGGGTATTCAATGGTAAGGTCTCGATTGCTGAGACCTCTTGTGTTGAACTGTCGTCTTCATCGTCCAAAGAACATGGATATTATTCTGGCGAAGAAGTCGATTTGGGCGATGAACCCGCTCTTCCTGATACGAGCAAATTCTCGCATATCTCGGAGGAAGAGATACAGGGATATGACCATGTGACGGTTTTCGCCGATAGCAACTATTGCTGCTACTAGAAGTATTTTCTTTGTCTTCTTGACCCGGTTCCTCATCAAGTTAGGAAAGAGTTCTGACATTTCCTTTTGACTTTCTTCTACAGGGCTGCCTGCCGATAGTGAAGCCACAACTTCTTCTCATATTGAGGAGATGATCCAAGAGCTGGCCCAGCAGGAGGGTCTTAAGGCTCCTGTTACTGGAATGCCTAAAGAGAGTGCAAACGTTGAGGTCGGGGAAGCCTCATCCCCACATGACCTATCCAGGAATTTTACCATCTTCAGATCCTCAACTTTGTAAGAAAATACTGACGTATTGGATATTCTCCTTTTTATCGTTATCACTGATATTTTAATGTTATGGTTTGCAGAGAACACTGGGGTAGCTCCAGTAGAGGATCCTGCGGCAAGCATTGGCACAGAAGATAGCACAATTCAAACTTCAGCAGAGAAGCCCAGTGCCGTAGAGTTTGCTGTTGTTTTTGTAGCAGTGGAAGCCGCTACAACAATAACTGTCCCGGAGTTATCGGTGACTACCTCAGTATTTGACGAACCTATTGTCGCCTGACTCCTGCGCAGGTTGAACTAGTTCCTGTCTCTTATCCTGTCAAGGAAAGGGGTCTAGGAGTACATCAGCAGGGTTATCTCCAGCTAACGACATCATGGAAGAGCTAGCTCGTCAAATGGTGCAACAATTTTTTTACTTCCATGAGGTCCTGTGTTGACCTGATCCTTTCTGGGGGCAGTTCTTTTGAGTTTGCCCGGATACTTCTCGAAAATCAGATAGAGAACATTGGTCATACTGGGAGTCCTTCGTAGGCTAAGGCGTGCATGATGCTGGTTGAGCAGCTGGGGAGCCACCTGAAGGAGCTCAAGACTCTGGAGAGTGCTAGCTCAGTGGATGAGGCTCGGTCGACATTGAGTAAGCTTCTTGCCGCTTAAGAACATGAGCGAAAGGAGATAGAGTAACAAATAGCTGAAGAGGCCCGACATCTCCAGCATTTCCAAGCTGACCACCAAAGACTGAATGGCGATTCAAGAGAATCTGAAATCGTCATCCGAGTGCAGAGTAAGTTATCACAACTGCTCAGATTACTATTGCCAGGCGCAAGCCTTGATTGAGGCCAATGAAAGAAACTTGTTGCTGCTAGAAAAGGCTGGAAGAGCTGGAAACTGCCAGGACACATGTTTAGGAAAACCTTTCTGCTCATTCTTCAAGGTTGGAGTCTCTTCAGGCGCAATTGGCTACGAAGAGATTTTTGTCTGAGGGAGCTACAGGTTCAAGCTCTGATGGAAGCTGAAAGGGCGCGTCAGCTCGAGATGCATCGCCTCCGGGAACAGATTCGTTCTATAGGGAATCAGGATTATTAGTCTTCTTCTCTCTCTTTTTTTTTTTGTAACACTCCACTTGTCAAATAAGAGTGTATGTATTACTTTTATCATTTTTGAGTCAGATAATAAAGTCTTCAAAATTTTGTCCCCATCTTTATCCTTTCAGATTCTGTGTTGCCCATGGATGAACTCAGTTTTCATAATCATACTCCTTGACTGTTTGTGGAGACCCGTCCTTAGATAGGGTACAGTTGGCCCGGAGGCCTTCCTCTCTAGTTTTGATGATGATTAACTCATGTAGTTATTTTACTAATAATCTTGTGATTTTAGTTTCAGATCATTTAGCAGATATTAGTTGGTGATTGCTTCAAAAAGAGGAGTTTTGAAGCCTTCACTTGGTGATTCCTGTGCCCGAACATTAAGATCATACCCTTACACTCGTGGATCACGTTTGGGATCGAGTTGACTTGAAGATGAAGATCGTCAAGAAGACTTAGGTATCATAGTTTAGTTTAGTGTGTTTAGATCCATGTGTAAAGATAAGTATAGTTGATATGCTCAATTGCAAAATACACACACGTTTTTATGTTTGGATGTTGGTTTTTCGATTTTTAGTTTTAACCGATATTTGTTTTCATGAATAGATTGATCAAAACAAGTTTAAATGGTTTATATGTATAATAGATGTATTCTAGTTATACATGCATGCTTAAACTTCCTATACAAACTTATTTGACTTTCCTATTCATGTATTGAAAAATCCAAGTTGGATAAAATACATGTTTTGATTTTTGATAAAAATGATAAGACACAAAAATAGTTCAAATTGCTTGATATTTGAGTTGAAACTTTTATCACATGTTTATATATCAATACAAAATGGTAAAACTATTTTTGGGAATTTTTAGAAGAGATAAAAGAATTTTTAGAAATATTTTAACATATTTTTCTGACCCAGTTTTTCTGACCCAGTCTGTGGCTGACAGGCCATGTCGGCCGACCGCAACGGTCGACCGAACCAAGGGCCAGTCGACTGTTGCGGTCGACTGACGTGCACAGCCCTGTGCACGTTTGTCAGACACAGTGCCGGTCGGCCGTCGGCCGACCGGATCAGAGAGCCTTGCTCTCTGTATCTGGGCAGTCGACCGAGCGGGCCGACCGGAAGCAAGAAGTCAGCTCTCTGTATCGGGCGGTCGGCCGGGCGGTTGACCGGTTTGCTCTAACGGTCAATTTTTGACCGTTGGCGGTCGGCCGGCCAGCCGACTGCAAGCCTGTCAGGCTGACAGATCAGCCTAAGGGCTAGTTTTGTTTTGGGGCTATAAATACCCCATTGATTGGTGGTTTTAGACATTTTAAGAGCCAAATTTCTAGACTTTCTCTAGTGTTTAAACAAGTTTTCAAAAGAGTTTTTTGTGCCAAAAAGATTTATCTTTGTATTGTTTTAGGTTTTTGGAAAAATCAAGAAAATAGTATTTTGGGAGATTTGTGTTTGTTCTTCATTCTATTATCTTCAAGAGTTTTCCCAAGATTATTTCTTTGAGTTTTATTTTCCAAACACCTAATTTTTCCACACTTGAGCTATCACCTATCCTATTCTTTAGGATCATTTGTTTGTGGGAAAAAGGAGAGGTTTGTGGTTGAGATATACCACCTATTGAAAACCCTCATTTGTTGGTTGCTTCCTCTTTGGTAGAGGTTGAGGTTTGTATTTGCTCCCTCTATTGTGAGGTGGAGTTTGGTTGTTGGCTACGGGCCTTATCCCTCTTCGGTAGAGGTGGACTGGTTGTATTGCCTCGGTGGCATTATAAGGTTGAGAGAGGAGTTCGGTACTCCTATAGTGGATTAGAAATCCTTCTCGGTGAGGCGGGGACATAGAGCTAGGGGCTCGAACCTCGGAACATATCATTATGTTTGCGTTTTGATCCATTATCTCTAAACTCTCTCTCTTTATATTGTGCAAAGCATCATTCTTAGCATCATATCATATTTGCTTTGTGTTGCCTTGCATCTTTCATATTGCTTATCATCCTTATATGCTTGGCTTGTTTTTGTGTGCCTCACTTGTACTTAACCACAAGAGCTTCATATAGCACCTCAACCCATATCTAGGGGAATCAAGAGAGTTAGTCCAGGCCCTTCAACGGGGAATTCGGCTACACTTGTGTGTTTGTATTAAGTGTGTTGCAAATTATTTTTAGCTTCCGCATTTAACGCATTTAGTTTCTAGATTAGCACTATCACCTATTCACCCCCCTCTAGGTGATTTCAATTGGTATCAGAGCCTACGCTCCTGATACTTAGGCTTAACATCCTAGGAGTGAGATCCTTTATTTGCTAATCTATCATTTGCATTTGCTTGTTTGCACACATATAGTTTTTTACATCCATGGACTTCATGACCCTACCTATGTTTGACCCTTCTAACATTCTTGTTTGGAAGATTAGGATGACCGTTTATTTACAAACCCTAGGATATAAGGTTTACCTTGCCATTACCAAGAATCCTACCTTAGTGATAGCAAACATATAGGGGCCAATGCACAAGCCCTTGAGGCATTAGAAGCACGCTTTCAAAAGATTATCTTATGCTTGTTCTAACCTTGATTCCGCCTTTGCAGTGTGGAACAGTTGACAACCACCACCACCTCCAAGCTTCAAATGCCAAATCAACCGGAGGAGTCTAGTGGAGATCCGACTCACAATGCTACATGGTCCAAGGGAATGACTCCCTTGAGGTACAATCGAAAACTCAACTAGATAGTTTTGATGCTAGTTCTTCATGTGATGATTATGATGCCCATGCCTTAAATGAAGAACTTTCCATTGTTTGCGAAAAATTAATAGAAAATATAAAATTTTGAAAAAGAAAAGTCTAGGCCTTGAAAAAGAAAATAAAAGTATGCATTCTAGACTTAACAATGTTTTGCAAGAGAAGGTTGAGGTCTATAATGAAAGGGATTCATTGAGATCTCAATTAGACCTTGCACTAAAAGAAAATAAATTTTTAAAAAATAAAAATGATTGTGAATCAATTTTAAAGAAAAATGAAAATTTGTCTTCAAAAGTTGATTTTGTTTTAAAGGAGAATGTTGCTTTGAAAAATAAAATTATTTCTATTTTAAATGATTTAAAATGTTTGTTTAAAGAAAAATGAAGTTTTGCAAAATAAGATTGATGCACATGTTTACCATGCTAGGGTAGTATCACACGCTTCACCTATTGCATGCCACACTTCTTCTTTGATTGATAATGATATTTCCATGCTTAAGAAGAAGGTTGTTTGTTTGGGCTCCACTTTGAGCCATTGTGCCAAGAGCCACACACGTTTGGAATCCATGTTTCACAACAAACAAATTCCATCTTTTCATGCACACCATCCACGGCATAGACATGCTCCTCACGGACACCATCACCACATGTATGCTCATGTGTACACTTGTACACATTGTGGACGTAAGGGCCACCTTGCTAAATTTTGTTATGATAGAATACATGTTTCAAATTTAGCAAATATTTTGTTTGGGTTAGAGAAGGTACTAACCCCCATGGACCCAAAAGGTTGTGGGTACAAAAAATCACCTCTCTTATGTTTGATGTAGGTGTGGGCTCTTACATGACGTGAGAGTAGCGGTACCTTGGAGTGGATGCGTTCCGTACTTAAAGAAACATTTTGGATGCATCACTTTCAGGGAAGTTTGGTAGAGAGGACCACCATGTTTTGGAGACTAGAGAGGTGCCCTCATCGGTTTTGGTATCGATCTCTAACTCCCGTTTATTGTTTACATGCTTTCATTTCATTGTTTATAGCATGTTTTGTTGTTTATCGATTATTATGAAAATGCCATGATTATTAGACTCTTGACTGCATGTATAGTGTTGGCCCCAAGGCCATTAGCCCAATATCCGATAATATTTTGATGATAACAAACCATATTTAGTTATGTATTTAACAATTTTATTCAAAAGAATTTCAGGTTCAAAACAAGTTGATTTGACGGCTCAACTATCAAGACTCACAAGTTTGGACGCCGCTAAAGATTTGCATTCCCAAGCTAAGCACATTAGAAAGCTTCGGGAACAAGATTTTGAAAAAAGACCAAGTCAAGATCAAGACAATGAAAAAGTCCAAGATTTGTATTTTTACTTTTCTTTTAGACTTTTTGTCAAAACCTAGATGTTAGAAGTAGAGTTATGGGATTATCACTTTCACACACATTTCAGTTTGGTTCATGGCTTCAAAAAGAATTTCAATTTCCAACTTAGTTTTAGAGTTAACATGTTTTTTGGAAATTAGTTTTAGAAACTTTAAGTTTTGGAAAAACGAGTTTTTGGAAAAACAAGTTTTTATCAAAGAGGATCTTTATCAAATGTTTTAACATGTTAGAGTAGTGTGACTTACGATCATACTCCTAGTTTTATAAAGTCCAAAACCTCAATCCAAAAGACCAAACCCAAACCCCAAGTTTCTGGTTTCTACAGAGTCTGATTTTTCAGATCTGACAGAAGCCGGTCGACCGTCCGGGTCGACCGACGTGCACGCTGTGCATGTGTGCACGTCGGCCGACCGCTCGGGTCGACCGGGCACTTTACAGTGCTCTCTGTTTGTTTTGGGTCGACCGGGGCGGTCGACCGATGTCCCCCAACGGTCAGAAATATGACCGTTGGCGGTCGACCGTCCGGGTCGACCGGCAGCTGTCAGAAGTCTGACAGACTCCAACAGCTATATTTTTCTGACTGTTTTTGTTGGGATCTTCACCCATCGAATTTCTCCACCAGTTTTACCCTGTCTTCCATCCCCTAAATAGGTGGTCACTTCAACATGATAAGACAACAATTTTTACAACAAATTTTATAAGTGATTTTTAAGCTTTCATTTTAGCAAAAGATTTCCAAAGCCAAAATTTCCAAACACCCTCTTGAAGCTATACCTCTACTTCACTCTAGATATTTGCACTACACAATCCCAAATTCTACATCTACATATTGGTTATAGGATTGTGCTAAGTGAGCTTTTTGTGATCAAGTGTGATCATCCTTCTTCTTGAGCGAAGTTGTAGAGGCATCGGCTCAAGCGAGCTAGTGTGCTCCGGTGGTGTTTTGCGGCATCACGAGAGATCGGACAAGTGTGTCCTTGTATTGGCGATCCAGTGGGATCAACAATAGTGGAAATCCTTCAAGTGTGAAGGCGGGGACGTAGAGCGTTGCTCGACCTCGGAAACATATACTCGTGTTTGCGTTTGCTCGAATTTTCTCTAAACTCAAAATTCTTTATTTCTTGCACTACTTATTGTGTTTTATTTTGCTAGTCTTTTAATTTGAGCAATTTGTTAAGTAGAATTTTTTAATTCCGCATTATTGTCAATTCATATAGCCATCACCTATTCACCCCCCCCCTCTAGGTGATTTCAATTGGTATCAGAGCCTAACCCTACTATTTGGTTTAACCACCTTAGGGAGATCCATTCATTTGGCTATATATTTGTTGCATTTATATTTGATTGTGCATTCACATTTGTATTCATGGCATCCCTTGACTTTTCTAGCATCAAGTCCCCACCTAAGTTTGATGGCTTGAACTTCCCTATTTGGAAGGTCAAGATGACCTATTTCTAAAGTCCCTAGGTGTTTTAGTAGCTAGGGCCATAACTAGAGAATTTATAGAACTCTGACCAATGAGAGTTCATGGTCCGAGGACACCTCCAAGGACTATGAGGCAAATGCTAGAGCCCAATATGCCTTGACCCAAGCCCTAAATAAGGATGACCTAGCTCGCATCATTAATTGCAATCCGCATTTAAAGTTTGGAATATTTTGATTGTGACTCATGAAGGAACGTCACAAGTCAAAAGATCCAAGATTGACTTGTTGCGTTCTCAATATGAGAATTTTTTTATGTTTGATAATGAGAGCATTGATGACATGCTCACAGCGTTTTCACCAAGATTACTAATGCCTTATCTTCTTTAGGTGACGCAATCGATAATGACCAAAAGATAAGAAGGTCATTAGAGCTCTTCCCAAAGCTTGGGAAGTAAAGGCTACCACCCTCAAGGAGCTCAACGATAGGGAGGAGATGACTTCTCCGGTTTCATCGGAAATCTCAAGACACATGAGATAGAGATGAAGTAAGAGAAGAAAGGGAGTCGCCAAGAAGAAATCACTCGCCTTCAAAGCCACTCCAACCATTCATGAAGAAGATGACTCATCGGAAGATTGCGATGAGGATTTTGCTATGCTCATCCGGAAAGTGGGCAAGATGTTTTACAAGAAGGGGAGGCAAAGCAACTTCCGGAGAGGGAAACCTCAAGGAAGATATGAAAAGAAAAGAGAAGAACCCGGTCCTTACTTCCATTGCAAGAAGATCGGACATCTTATTGCCGATTGCCCCGCACTCCAAGCAACCACTTCCAAGAATGTCCCAAAGAAGAAAAGAGCAATGGTGGCCACTTGGGATGACACGGAGTCGGAATCCGAAGAGGAAATCGACGCCGCGCACATGTGCTTCATGGCACATGGGGAGGATGCAACTAAGGTAACTCTCGACAACTCTATAGATGATGATGAGTTAACAATGGATGAGTTAGCTCAATTTTTTGAAGAGTTACAACATAGATATGAGATTTCTCAATCTCATAATAAAAAGTTAAAAAGGGAAATGATACTTTGAAAAATAAAATTGATATTGTAGTTAAAGAAAAAGATGATTTAGCTAAGCTTTTAAGAATCTAAAAATTGATTTTGAAAATATAAACTAGCTTGTAAAGGGAAAACCCCATTGCATCATGTAACAAAAATGAATTTTTGGAAAGTCAAAAACGGGTTGATGTTTTAGATTCAACTCTTAAAAAATGTGCATTTGATTTAAATAAATTTGCATCAAGATTTCCCAAGGGAGTAACCCAAGGGAAACACACTCATCATACACATGCACGAAAACATGCACACTCACATAAGCATGCATACATGTATGGTAGTGGTAGAATTTATGTTTGCACGCATTGTGGCCGCAAAAGCCATTTAGAAAAATTTTGTTTTGCTAAACATAATATGAACAATAATATGTTTGGGTTCGCTCCGGTACTATCCAAAATGACCCAAAAGATATGGGTACCAAAAGGCCCACCCAATTTAAATGATACAGGTGGATCTTCTTCCTCCAAGACTTACGGGAGGCAGTGCCCGGTGTGGATGCAACAATGCCTAAACACAACATCGTCGCTTGCATCGCTATCATGGAGGCACCTATTTTGGAGATTGCCCTCATTTGGTAACTTCTCCATTTAAAAGGTTTTAATTTTTGGTATATATGTAAATGATAGGATTGTTAGTTTAACTTTGTGCTTCATTGCCATATGTTTATGTAAACCAACATCTCTATCATGTTTGTTATATGCCATGCCTTTATTTTTGATATCTTGTTTTTCATGTCACATATTTTGAATGTCCACATTTTTTGTTTTTTTTTTGATAATATACCTATATACACATTCTTGTCAAAACTAAAATAAATTCTTTAAAAATTTTCATATTTAAAGCAAATACCTTAGAGATGGCAATTGCGCACCTCAACTCATTCATGAGGAATCAAGAGGATGAAGTTCAGAACCCTTCACCGGGTATTCGGCTTCAACATCTCTAAAAACTTTGTTTTTGTATGAAAAATTAAATAAAATGTCTTGTGTGAATTTTTGGTTGATATGATAACTTAATGAAGATTTTAAAAAAAAACAACATTTTGTGTAATCTTGTATGTTAAATATATCCTACTTTTTGTTAAAATTTCCTTTTTAATTTTTTTTTTGAGGGCATTTGCTGTTGACAGGTTTTTGGCAAAGCCGGCCGACCGCTCTGAGTCCCGTTCGACCGACTTCGCCTGAAGAATAGCTTTTTATTCTTTTCTGTTGCTGGCCGACCGTTGCGATCGACCGCTCTGTCTGTCAGAGCTCTCGGGTTTTGTGGGTCGACCGGACCGGTCGACCGTGCGTCGGGATTCTGCCCTAAACCCATCTTTTTAAAGCCCGGTTCTCTCTCTCTCTCATCTCACTTTTTTTCAGCGACCGCTCCTCTTCCCTCTCTCTCCAAAACCCTAATCTCTCATAATCCTCAAATCTTCATCAAATCCAAGGCTAATTTCGCAGGATTTTCACTGGATTTCATTCTCAGGTCTGATCTACATCCTATTTCAGAGGAATTTCTCATCCTAGGGTTTTTGATTTTCTTCCCTCAGGTAAAAATTTAATCTTTCTTGTGAATCTTTCTTGTGAATCTTGCTTTCATATCTTTTGTTCTTCAATCTCTTGTCATAATCTTTGTCTCATCACTTGTTAGATCAAGCCCTAACCAAGTTTAACCTAAAAACTCTCAATTTCTCAAAATTTCCAATATGTCTAAAAGAAAGGAAAAACTGTGGTTCCTTCCTCATCCTCCACCCCTAGACCTAACGACCCTTTGTTAATGATCTAGCTGAAAATCGATTCATCCTACTTTCTAAGAAATCTGTCATTTCAGGGAGATGTGTTATTCTCAAAGACTTTGAACATCTCCACATCCCTCGCATCCTGAAAAGAATTCTTTGGACAAATTCATGGCCATTAGGGAACCTGTGTACCCCTCCTTAGTGCATTACTTCTATGTCAATTATGCTTTTGAGGGAAATCAAGTTAGATCTCGAGTTCTTGGTAGAGATATTGACATCCCCCTATCCCAATTTGCTGATATTTTGCATCTCTCCTCTGGAGGAGTTGATGTTTACTCCTTTGATCTCTAGGATTTTGAGAATCCGGCCGGTGAGTCTGCGCTCACCGCGTCCACCTTGATTCACGGGAATGACAATCCCGGTTTGGTTAAGAATGAGGAAGTGAACAAGTTCACGTTCACCGCCCAAATTCTAGCCAAATTTGTATTCTATAACATTTTACCTAAGTCTGGTGAGTATAGCAATGCCAGGGTCCAATTCTATTGATAGTCTATTGCCTTCTCAAGGGCATTAAGATTAACTTTTCCCATTTCATAGCTTCTCACATGGCTTCTGATCAGATCCGCATGCCCGGTAGGCATTTGCCTTATGGGATGCTCATATCCTATCTTCTCAAACATTTAGGATTTGATCTTTCTTCTGAGACTCCCTTTGAACCTTCTGTGAACTTGGATAGCACCCTTCTTAAGAGGATGCAGGCTCAGATTCGTCGAGCCGCTCCTGAGCAGCCTCCTCCTGTTCCAGCCCCAGGGTCTTCTTCGGCCCCAGGGACATCCTCTGCTCCCGGGCCATCTATGTCTCCTGATTTCCAGGCCTTCATCTCATCTGAGATTCGCTCTCAGATCCAGGAGCACCAGTCTTGCATCGAGCAGCGAGATGCAGCTTTTCGTGCGGAGATGGATTCACGTTACCAAGAGATTCGCAATGATACGACTTATTTTGCTAACTCCATGAGATTCGTGGACTCGCAATTTGAGGCACTCTTTGCGAAGTTTGACATGCTTGCTCCTGATCCCACATCTTTTGCCCGACCACTTCCATCCTCCGGTCCTCCATTTCCTGCCAGTGATCCTTCTGCGGCTCCACCTCCACGGCCAGGTGTCGCAGGCATTGATCCAGAGGAGGCAGCAGCTTCTTCTTCTTCTTCAGAGGAAGACGATGATGGTGATGAGAAGATGGCTGAGGGTACTGCTGCAGAGAGCTCGTCTGAGGAAGATGATGATGAGGAGACGATGCTGAGGAGAGCTCGTCTGAGGACGATGGTGGCGCCAAGTGATTTCTCCTTATTTGATGATGTCAAAAAGGGGGAGAGTTATTGAGAGAGACTTATATTTTGTGTTTGTATTTTGTATTTATGTTGGACATCTTTTTTGTGTTATTTTTAGTATTGTGGACATGTACTGGATATTTGATGTGTTTGTATTGTGAACATGTATGAACATGATTATCTTTTATGGCATGAGTTATTTTTGGCATGGACTTGTATATGATTGCTTTATTTGTGTCGCTCATCTATGCCTAAGTACCGTTTATATTTTTTTTTATATGCATGTGCTTTTATGTATTTTTTGTATATGCATGTGTTGAGGGGGAGCTTCACTTGAAGTCTCCACCCAAAATATTTGTAATAACTATATATGTTTTGTCATCATCAAAAAGGGGGAGATTGTTAGCCCAAAGGCCATTAGCCCAATATCCCGATGAATATTTTGATGATAACAAACATATTTAGTTATGTATTTAACAATTTTGTTTAAAAGAATTTCAGGTTCAAAACAAGTTGATTTGACGGCTCAACTATCAAGACTCACAAGTTTGGACGCCGCTAAAGATTTGCATTCCCAAGCTAAGCACATTAGAAAGCTTCGGGAACAAGATTTTGAAGAAAAGACCAAGTCAAGATCAAGACAATGAAAAAGTCCAAGATTTGTATTTTTACTTTTCTTTAGACTTTTTGTCAAAACCTAGATGTTAGAAGTAGAGTTATGTGATTATCACTTTCACACACATTTCAGTTTGGTTCATGGCTTCAAAAAGAATTTCAATTTCCAACTTAGTTTTAGAGTTAACATGTTTTTGGAAATTAGTTTTAGAAACTTTAAGTTTTGGAAAAACGAGTTTTGGAAAACAAGTTTTTATCAAAGAGGATCTTTATCAAAATGTTTTAACATGTTAGAGTAGTGACTTATGATCATACTCCTAGTTTTATAAAGTCCAAAACCTCAATCCAAAAGACCAAACCCAAAACCCAAGTTTCTGGTTTCTGCAGAGTCTGATTTTTCAGATTTGACAGAAGCCGGTCGACCGTCCAGGTCGACCGATGTGCACGCTGTGCATGTGTGCACGTCGGCCGACCGCTCGGGTCGACCGGGCACTTTACAGTGCTCTCTGTTTGTTTGGGTCGACCAGGGCGGTCGACCGATGTCCCCCAACGGTCAGAAATATGACCATTGGCGGTCGACCGTCCGGGTCGACCGGCAGCTGTCAGAAGTCTGACAGACTCCAACAGTTATATTTTTCTGACTGTTTTTGTTGGGATCTTCACCCAACAAATTTCTCTACCAGTTTTACCCTGTCTTCCATCCCTTATAAATAGGTGGTCACTTCAACATGATAAGACAACAATTTTTACAACAAATTTTACAAGTGATTTTTCAAGCTTTCATTTTAGCAAAAGATTTCCAAAGCCAAAATTTCCAAACACCCTCTTGAAGCTATACCTCTACTTCACTCTAGATATTTGCACTACACAATCCCAAATTCTACATCTACATATTGGTTATAGGATTGTGCTAAGTGAGCTATTTGTGATCAAGTGTGATCATTCTTCTTCTTGAGCGAAGTTGTAGAGGCATCGGCCTCAAGCGAGCTAGTGTGCTCCGGATGGTGTTGCGGCATCACGAGAGATCGGACAAGTGTGTCCTTGTATTGGCGATCTAGTGGGATCAACAATAGTGGAAATCCTTCAAGTGTGAAGGCGGGGACGTAGAGCGTGGCTCAAACCTCGGAACATATACTCGTGTTTGCATTTGCTCAAATTTTCTCTAAACTCAAACTCCTTTATTTCTTGCACTACTTATTGTGTTTATTATTGCTAGTCTTTTAATTTGAGCAATTTGTTAAGTAGAATTTTTAATTCCGCATTATTGTCATATTCATATAGCCATCACCTATTCACCCCCCCTCTAGGTGATTTCATATAGCCTTTGAGACACCCATGTTTAATATGGACTATTATTTTGTGTTCTCACCATTTGTTTAGCTATCATGTTTATCATATGTTTAATAACATGTGGATTTTCTTAATAATCATGTTTATGTTTTTCATGTTGATTTATATCTTGTTTTGATGCTTTATGATTTGAATATATGTTTAAATGTCAGTTTTCATTAAGACTAGGTATATATTTGTGCATATAGTGGGCCACAAATAAATGTATATATGTTTGTGCTTGAATGCTTATTTGAACCCATTAGATGTGCTAGTATAGTCTAGTTTTGATGATCCATGCATTTTAAACTTGTATTCCCATTTTTGGATTTGTTTCATGTTTAGTGTTTATGTTTAACTTCATGTATATGTCCATTTTATCCAAATTATTGTTATACATATACATCCTTTTGAGCCACGTGCCTTCATGCATATATCTTTGTGGACTCATTGTGTTTGGATATGTATGTATACTTTAATTTATATAGGACATACATATACCTTGAAGATTAAATAGTTTTGATGATTTTCATGTTTTCATGTTTCAAGAAATATTGAGCTTATTATCCATCTTTTATGATTATGATCTTCACATTGTATTTGTACACTCACATTTATTGTTTACTCATGTGTTTGTTTTCATGAGTCATATTTATGCTAAATTGGATTAGAGTGTTGTCTATCATGTGGATTTCATGTTTCATGAAAAATAGTTTTGTTTTATTCCTTACTTGAAGGATTTCATACTAGTTTACAAATTTTTCTTATAACTAGTTGCGATATTCTTCATTTGGTAGAGTTTTTCAAACACACTTTATTTTTTCAAATCTATTTTTGAAAACCCCTACCATCCATGGGTGGTTGGATGGGAGATCATGCTCATGTATGTCTTATAGTGAAAATCATTTTAAAACTTGAACATGGTTGGGTGGTAGTTATATAATGTATACACTTGATCATTATTATTGTTTCAATTGGTATCATTGAAATTCTCTCAATTGGTATCAATTTTGACTTTTATTGTATACTCATATATTTTTCATATATGTATGCTTGCATTTCAAAGAATATCAATTTCGATTGGTAACTATTTTTCATACATATATATGGTTGTGCTTATGCTAAGCTTGAGTTTCATTTTTTTTCAATTGATTAGTTTTCAATTACTTTTCAATTGGTATCTCATTTCAAGCCTACGCATTGTTTTAATTGGTATTTCATAAAGGGGGAGAAAATTTGTTTTTTGTATTTCAATTGGTATTTGATTTACCTTTTCCACTCCCTTGCTTTATGAATAGAAAATAATAATTTCAATTGGTATCATTTGTTTAAAAAGCATAATACTTTTAATTGGTATCAAATTTGTTTTATTGAGAAAATTTAAAATTTGTTTAAAGAAATATTTAAAAAGTTTTGATTTATGATTGCATATATGCAAGGAGAGCTTAACATCTTTTCTACATATAGATTCATGATGAGTGTATCTTGTATTGAAGAGCTTGACATCTCTTCTTTATGTGGTACACGTGTGTAGAGGGAGCTTCACATCTCCTCTTATGCATTGCATAGTGTACGTTATGTGAATTATGGCTTGTCATCTCTCCTTCATGTAATGTATCTATGTAGGGAAGCTTCACATCTTCCTCTTCATGAATGTATATCGCATATACAATTTATTGATCTATGTTTACTTTCAATTGGTATCAAGATGCTATCTTTGACATATTTTTAATTGATATCCAAATTGATTGTCACCCCTTATTGACTTTGTTTTGTTTTAGACAAAAAGAGGGAGAACATTGTTATTATTACCCCTTATTGATGATTGTTTCTTTGTAGTAAAAGGGGGAAGAAGATTTTGTTTTGTTTTGATTGTTTACCCCTTTGTTGATGATTGACAAAACGGGGGAGAAAGATTTTGAGTTTATATATGCACATTTATGTTTTGCATATATTAAGTTTAATTTAGTTTAATTTTAATTGGTATCTAGAACATGTTTTATTTTTGAACATTTCATTGTGTATCTAAAGCCTTTTATTGTTTATACATATCTATGCATGTTTCATGTTTAATATTCATTGCATATTTATGTTTAATTGTTTATGCATGAGTTAAGGAGAGCTTCTTTGAAGCTTAACTTTAATCCATGCATATATAACTCCATGAGTTTTGTCATCATCAAAAAGGGGGAGATTGTTGGCCCGGAGGCCTTCCTCTCTAGTTTTAATGATGATTAACTCATGTAGTTATGTTTACTAATAATCTTGTGATTTTAGTTTCAGATCATTTAGCAAGATATTAGTTGGTGATTACTTCAAAAAGAGGAGTTTGGAAGCCTTCACTTGGTGATTCCCGTGCTCGAGCATCAAGATCATACCCTTGCACTCGGTGGATCACGTTTGGGATCGAGTCGACTTGAAGATGAAGATCGTCAAGAAGACTTAGGTATCCTAGTTTAGTTTAGTGTGTTTAGATCCATGTGTAAAGATAAGTATAGTTGATATGCTCAAGTGCAAAATACACACACGTTTTTATGTTTGGATGTTAGTTTTTCGGTTTTTAGTTTAACCGATATTTGTTTTCATGAATAGATTGATCAAAACAAGTTTAAATGGTTTATATGTATAATAGATGTATTCTAGTTATACATGCATGCTTAAACTTCCTATACAAACTTATTTTGACTTTCCTATTCATGTATTGAAAAATCCAAGTTTGATAAAATACATGTTTTGGTTTTTGATAAAAATGATAAGACATAAAAATAGTTCAAATTACTTGATATTTGAGTTGAAACTTTTATCACATGTTTATATATCAATGCAAAATGGTAAAACAATTTTTGGGGATTTTTAGAAGAGATAAAAGAATTTTTAGAAATATTTTAACATATTTTTCTGACCCAGTTTCTGACCCAGTCTGTGGCTGACAGGCCATGTCAGCCGATCGCAACGGTCGACCGAACCAAGGGCCAGTCGACCATTGCAGTCGACTGACGTGCACAGCCCTGTGCACGTTTGTCAGACACAGTGCCAGTCGGCCGGTCGGCCGACCGGATCAGAGAGCCTTGCTCTCTGCATCTGGGCGGTCGACCGAGCGGCCGACCGGAGTAGAGAAGTCTGCTCTCTGTATCTGGGCAGTCGGCCGGGCGGTCGATCGGTTTTCTCTAACGATCATATTTCGAGCCTGTCAGGCTGACAGATCAGCCTAACGGCTAGTTTTGTTTTGAGGCTATAAATACCCCATTGCTTGGCAGTTTTAGACAAGATTTTAAGAGCCAAAATTTCCAGACTTTCTCTAGTGTTTAAACAAGTTTTCAAAGAGTTTTTGTGCCAAAAAGATTTATCTTTGTATTGTTTTAGGTTTTTGGAAAAAAATCAAAGAAAATAGTATTTTGGGAGATTTGTGTTTGTTCTTCATTTCTATTATCTTCAAGAGTTTTCCCAAGATTATTTCTTTGAGTTTTTATTTTTCAAACACCTAGTTTTTCCACACTTGAGCTATCACCTATCCTATTCTATTAGGATCATTTGTTTGTGGGAAAAAGGAGAGGTTTGTGGTTGAGATATACCACCTATTGTGAAAACCCTCATTTGTTGGTTGCTCCCTCTTTGGTAGAGGTTGAGGTTTGTGTTTGCTCCCTTTATTGTGAGGTGGAGTTTGTTTGTTGGCTACGGGCCTTATCCCTCTTCGGTAGAGGTGGATTGGTTGTATTGCCTTGGTGGCATTGTAAGGTTGAGAGAGGAGTTCACTACTCCTATAGTGGATTAGAAATCCTTCTCGGTGAAGGCGGGGACGTAGAGCTAGGGGCTCGAACCTCGGAACATATCATTGTGTTTGCGTTTGATCCATTATCTCTAAACTCTCTCTCTTTATATTGTGCAAAGCATCATTCTTAGCATCATATCATATTTGCTTGTGTTGCCTTGCATCTTTCATATTGCTTATCATCCTTATATGCTTGGCTTGTTTGTGTGTGCCTCACTTGTACTTAACCACAAGAGCTTCATATAGCACCTCAACCCATATCTAGGGGAATCAAGAGGAGTTAGTCCAGAGCCCTTCACGGGGAATTCGGCTACACTTGTGTGTTGTATTAAGTGTGTTGTAAATTGTTTTTTAGCTTCCACATTTCGCGCATTTAGTTTCTAGATTAGCACTATCACCTATTCACCCCCCCCCTCTAGGTGATTTCAGGTACGACCATAATAATACTCGGGTTGAACTGAGTTCTTGAGCGAGATTCGACTCTCATTGGTAGCGGAGACGCAGTTCTGGGAGACGCGACTCTGACTCATTAATTGAGACGCCGTTCAGGCTCATCAAGGAAGACACGCGAACCTTTCTTTTTGATAAGGACACGGCTTTATGGAAGGACGCGGATCCATGGATGCGGTCCTTGACTCTGTCAGGATGCAGCATTCAGGATGTAGCGGAGACGCGGTCCCGGGCCTCTTAAGACTGACGCACGGATCTCAGCTAGTTGACGCAGACGCGGCATTGACTCAATAGAGACGCGGCTCTGATCTTTGATTGGGTGCAAACTCAGGCTGTATTGAGTTCACGATGGGGATGTGACGTTCATCTTACAGTAGAGGCACAGTTTTTGGGCTCCTCAAGAGTGACGCGCGGGATTCCGCTGGTTATTGAGGACGCGGACTTCAGGATGCAGCCTTTGTGAACTCAAGACGCAACCCCTGAATGGACCCAATTCGCTGAGGAGACGCGGCTCTTAACCACTCCAGGAGACGCGATTGTGGATCTTTTAGCAGGAATGAAAAGAACACAGCCTTCGGGTTCATGAAAGGATGCGGTTTCAGGACGCGACCTTTGAGTCTGCGTTTGACGCAACCTCCTAAACGTCACATGCAGCCCGTCTTAAAGATCTGGTTGGACCTTTAAATGCCAAGTCGGCGTTGACGATTGGGGACTTGTGTCCTCCGATGTTTTCCGAAGCGGCAATCCATGCGTCAGCTCCTTATTGGGCTTTGACGTTCGTGCAGGAATTAAGGCTGATGGCTCTGATTTTTACGCCATTAATTATAAGCCTCTTGGCTTGGCTATAAATAGGACTCATTCCCTTAGCAGTCCATTGCTTAGAATGTTTCCCTTAAGAGCATGCGCTCTGAGGGTCTTCATCTTGACTTATTTTTTCTTCTCTTCAAGGGATATGAACAGTGAGAATTCAAAGCTTCCATGCTTTCCTTTAATCTTTTCCAAAGATTATCACTATCAAGTGATTTCAAGATCAAAAAGCATCGTCTTAAGTGCTTTTATCGACCGCGCCTTGATGCATAAAGTTTAACTTCTAGAGAGTTCTCCTTCGGGTAGGAATCACTTGTCGCCATGAATACTCAGTCCCGCTGAGTTTCTGTTTTCTTGCCTCTCAAAGAGAGTCGATCTCTTGATCTTCTCTGGAAGTCTAACTGATGCGCCCATTATTCGAAAGTTGCGTCTTTTAGACTTCTTGATGAAGCGTGAGTTGATTACCTCGAATTCTAACTCAAAATCCTTTGAATGCGAGTATGATGAACTCTGTATTCGGATCTTGGGACACGAGCTTTGTATATAAAGTTCGCGTTTGAGGTTCTTGACTTAAAGAATTTTAATTCTTTCGGGGCCTCTGGACTTGGATGTGGCAACCTTTGTTTCTCAAACGCGGGTGTGACGACTTCTGCGTCTGATCTACCCGCGTCTTGTATCTTGGACGCGGGTCTAAAACCAGACCGCGTTCAGATTTATACTGATTAAATCCGCGTCTGAAGTTCACAACTTCAACCGTGCCTGCCCTTCAGCTTTTATGCTGCTACCTTGACAGAATTTTAAACCTTCTGCACTGGTCATCCTCACGTTTGAAGTTTACTACTTCAGCCGCGTCTGCCCTTACAGTCCTGACTAAACAGAATTTTAACCTTTTGATTTTTGCTTCTTGTAGGTTCTGACAGTCTCAGTCAGCCTTTTGTCTCTTCGATGGGCCCTTGGAAGAATATTTCGACCAACGAGCTTGATCAATGGGCCAGTACTGGAGAAATCAAGGCTCCTGTCCATGGGCGAGGAGGATTTGCGCGATTGATGACATCCGTCAAGGCCTTATTGGTCATGATGCACCGGCAGTGCCCCCAGGTTTGTCATGGTCATAGTAGGTATGGTGGTGGGTATAATCCTCTCGCAGGTCACGGAAAGAGGACATCATCTGTAAGGTCTTGGATCCTCCCTCACCAATCTTACCCCAGAAGTGACATTAACGAAAAACCCATACTCATTAGATGACTTTCTGGTGGTGGAGATGTTCATCAATGAAGGATCAGGGCCTACACCAGTTTGTCGGGTGGAATCAGAATATTCTTCTGCATTTCGACCTCGAGAAACACCATTGTTCTCGGTCTGCAATGAGCTTTTCAATGTTTACATCATGCATCATGGTGTAATCGGCATCCGATCGTCTCCACATTGATTAGTCTTTCTTTGGCGCTTTTTCAAACATCTTGTATTTGGAGTAGTGAAAATGCCTTAAGGAGTAAGTGCAAGCTTTTACTGAGAGAGAGGGACTCCTTTGTACTCCTTTATTGTAACACTCAATCTTATTGTATAAGAGAGCGTCTTGTACCACTTTCATATGTTTGAATATAAATAAAAGTGACACTTTTTCTTGTCTTCTTATATGTCTTGAATTTTTTTTTTTTTGAAAATCAGATATATATATATAGAAGTAGGGACTTTTGACTTGATAGAAATGCAATAATTAACTTAACGAGTCAAAGTTGGAAAAATTCCATTTCAGGAATTCAAGATTACTGTCAGAGGTGTGATGTTAACTTGACAGGAGTAGGATGGTTCTTGGGGACCTGTCAATCTATAAATGAGAATGACAAGTGAAATTTGCATCCTCACGGAGGATTACAAATGAGTTTTCATCAGAGGTTTGGTATTAACTTGACTAAGACTCAGCTGGGGATTTAATGAAAACACTGTTAGAGATGTAATGTTAACCTAACAATATCTTTAAGTGGACTTGTTATTCTGTTGACAAGATAACAAGTGAGACTAGACTCGCGGGGAATCTAGGAGAACTTTTACCGTTAGAGGTGTGATATTAACTTAACAGGTTGAATTAAATCTTATCAGAAGTGTGATGTTAACTTGACAAGGATGTGAGTTAGAGGTGTGATATTAACTTGACTCAAGAGTGTTTCAGCTTTATTCAGGAAAACTGAAAGCTTCACTATCATAGGTGTAATGTTAACTTGGCAGTGTGGGTAATGCTAAAGGTGTAATTTTGAACTTGGCATTGGTCATCTCGACTTCGGCAAGGAAGTTTGAGGGAAGGTCATAGCCATAGGTGTATTGTTGAACTTAGTAATGAACTGGACGCTAGAGGTGTGTGTTAAGCTTAGCATCGCTCATCTCAGCTTTGATATAGAAGCCTGAGAAAAAGTAACTGTCAGAGGTTTAATATTGAACTTGACAGCAACTCAATCATTGTTAGAGGTGTAGTGTTAAACTTAACAGTAACTTGTCAGAGGTGTGATGTTAACCTGACAGTAGTCGATTTGCGGTATGAGCAATTTTGAGGATTTGTTATTCTATTGATGAGAATGACAAGTGAGTTTGGAATGTCAGAGGTGTAGTGTTAACTTGACAAATTTGAAGACCTGTTACTCCATATAGAATTAAGACAAGTAAAGTTTATATTCGCCAGGGAGTATTAAAATTTTTCATTGTCAGAGGTATAGTGTTAACATAGTAATGATTGCATTTGTGGACCTACCCTTCTATGGAAGAGAATTGGTAGGGGATTTTGGTAGAAAGTGAACTGAACTGTCAAAGGTTTAATATTAACGTGACAACTGTTTACTTTTTGGAGACATGAAAAATTTACTGTTAGAGGTGTAGTATTAACATAACAGCAAGTATTTTTAAAGTATTTTGTTGTCAGCGTTTTATATTAACTTGACAGAATCCAGTTCATTTCATTAAGGAGATGAACACCGGTATTTTTTGTGGTCTTATCATTCTGTGGGTGAGAATTGGTAAAAGATTTTAGAGGAAAGAGTGGGATCAAGTCCACTAGGATTTTTAGCAAACCCTCAGCTATCAACGGATTTGGTTGGCCTTTACCAACTACCGTTTGAGTTGGGCTAGCCATGCTATTCCCGCAGCATGATGAGTTATCGAAGACTTATGTTAGGCTTAAAAGCCAACATCCTCTATCCTTGGCCGTCGGAGGCATCGGATGTCAATCAGAAGAGTAGCTAATGCTAAAACCAAAGTTTCGCATTTTGTTTCTTTCTCAATATTTACATCAAGCATCATGATGCAACCAGTGCTCGATCTAGTAAGGGAAAGAAGCTCTTCTAAGATCTGGAGTTTTGATCAGAGGTGCAGTATTAACTTGATTGGGGGAAGAGTTCTATCAAGGGTAGTATTTCTTCAAGAATTTGTCGTTGATTGGCATCATGAGCGTATCACCGTCTGAGGTTATGAGGCGATATGCTCCATTTGAGTAGACCGACTCTACTACAAATGGTCCTTCCCATTTGGGTGGAATTTTCTTTCATCTTATGTGTCATCACCATAGGTCTTCTGACAGCTAAGACAGGGTCACCTTTCTTGAAAGTTCGCTCCTTAACTTTCTTGTTGAAGGCTCTGGTAATTCGAGCTTGATAGAGCTCGATTTGTTATTGGGCTTGCAGACGTTTATCATCTAACGCCTCCAGTTCTTGGAATCGCAGTCGATGTTTCTCCTCATTTGTCATCTTTGCCATCAAGGTGACTCATAAAGATGGGATTTTGATTTCCAATGGGAGTATGGCCTCACACCCATATACCAAGGAGAACGGTGTAGTCTTCGTTGGGGTTCGTACTGTCGTGCAATAGGCCCATAAGCATTCACCTAATTTGTCGTCCCAATCACGTTGGCTTTTTGAGACGAATTCTTGAGAAGCTTGCCAATAGTCTTGTTGAAAGCTTCCGCAAGGCCGTTAGTAACTGGGTAGTATACCGTTAAGGACACACTCTGGATTCTGAACTTGTTGCAGAACCTCTGAAAAGCCTGACTGACGAATTGAGACCCGTTGTCGTGAACAAGTCATCGTGGCACACCAAAACGGTAGATGATGTGATGCTTAATGAATTTGATCACATCAGATGTCTTTACTTCCCTCAAAGGGATAGCTTCGGCCCATTTAGAGAAGAAATCGGTTACGGCTAAGATGAACTGGTGTCCTTTGGATGATGGTGGGCTTATAGGGCCGACTACATCCATCCCCCACATCTCAAATGGCCAGGTAGAAGTCGTAGAGCGAAGATACCCTGGTGCTTGATGGATAAAATCACCATGGACTTGACAGGCATGACATCGTTTGGCATAAGTGATGGCGTCAAGGATCATCATAGGCCAATAATATCCCAATCTTCGGAGTCGATCCCCAAGCTTTGGACCAGGTTGATGAGATCCACACATGCCGTCATGCGCTTCTTTGAGTACCTCTTGCGTCTCTTTTCGTGACAGTCAGTGGAGAAAGATCCCATCATGCGATCGACGATACAGTGTTCGCATGATCGCATTATAATAGAATTTGGGGCTTTCCTTCTAATTGCAGCCGCTTCTTTGGGATCATCAGGGAGGATGTCGTACAAGGCATAATCAATGTAAGGGAATCGCCAATCCCTAGGCTCTGGATTGGCTGACGACTCAAGAGCTTGTTTGACTTGACAATCTCCTGTCGGCTTTTGGTGATCTTCAAAAGCGATTCTTGGGCAATACAAGTCGTGGCTGTAGACAAGTATTTTCTCAACTACTCCAGCTGGAAGGGCTAAAGAGACAGCGAGAGATGCCAGTGCATCTGCATGAGCATTTTGCTGGCGTGGTACATGGTCGATGTAAAAGTTTTCGAACCCCTCGGCCAAAGAGATAGTTGCCTTGTAATAGGGTATTAAGTCTTCATGTCTGACTTCATACTCCCCGCGAACTTGGTTAACGATGAGTTTAGAGTCACCATATGCCTCGAGATTTTTAACACCAATCTCATCAGCAATTTGCATTCCAATCAAGAGGGCATTGTATTCCGCTACATTGTTGGAGCAGGGCTCAGTTAATGAGAAAGCTCGAGGAATCACATAGTTCTGTGGGGAGACGAGTACTATCCCCACTCCGGCTATGACATGCCCTTGCGGACCTGTTCTCAATGTACCGTCGAAGAAGAGTTGCCACACTTGTCTTTCAAAAGATGTCTAGGTCAGACAAACTTTAGCGACTTCGTCTGGAAGATCCTCGTAAAGTTCAGTTTGGCTCGGATCTGGATGCTCAGCCAGGAAATCCGCCATCGCTTGTCCCTTCACGGCTTTTTTGTGATAAAAAGCGCATTTCATATTGGGATAGCAGTATGGCCCATTTTGCCAGTCGACCGTTTAGTGACAATGGCTTCGTCATGAGTAACGTCAAAGGGTTAACCCTTGATATGACGTTTATAGTCTGGCCCACCAAGTAGTGTCGCATTTTTGGGACGGCGAACACCAATGCCAAACATTCCTTTTCGATTGGGTTGTACCGATGCTCGGCTCTGATCATAATCCTACTCAGATAGTAGATTGCTTGCTCATGTCCCTGATCATTATTCTGGCCTAGAAAAGCTCCTAAAGAATGATCCATTACTCGAACATATATCAGGAAAGGTTTTTCGGATACCGGAGCTGTAAGGCCGGTGGTTGCGTGAGGTATCGTTTGATTTCCTTGAATGCTTGTTGGCAAGCATCATCCCAGATGAATGAGACACCCTTTTTCATCAATTTGGAAAAGGATTGGCATCTTCAGAGAGATTTGAGATAAACCTTCGGATGTATGCCAGTCGTCCTTGTAATCCCTTAAGCTCCCTGCGGTTCCTTGGAGGTTGCATCTCCTAGATAGCGCGAACTTTTTTGGGTCTAAATGAATTCCTTTGGAAGTTACCACGAACCCTAGGAATTTGCCACTGGCTACCCCTAGGAAGGATTTGGTGGGGTTCATCTTCAACTGATGTGCCCGCATGATTTAAAAGATTGTCTTCAGATCGGCTATGTGATCACCTTTGATGCGACTTTTCACTGCAATATTGTCAACATAGCATTCTATTGTTTTACGCATGTGCTCGTGGAAAATTGCATTCAAGAACTCTGATATGTTGCCCCGCATTTTTCAGTCCGAAGGGCATGACAGTATAGCAATATATAGCAATATACCCCCAGTGGTGTCCTGAAAGAGGTATATTTTTCATCATCAGGATACATTTTGATTTGATTATACCCTGAGAATCCATCCATGAAGGATATTCGCTCAAACCCGCACGTAATGTCAATCATAACATCAGTGATTGGGAGAGAGAATTCGTCTTTAGGACAGGCCTCATTTAGATCGCGAAAATCAATGCAAATCTAGATCTTTTCGTTCTTTTTGGCAACGGGGACGATATTGGCTACCCAATCAGGATGTTGCTCTTCCCTAATGAAGCTAGAGTCTATGAGTTTTTTGACTTCTGACTGGATTGCTTCCATTATTTCTGGACGGAACCGTCACTGTTGTTGTTTGACTGGCTTCACGTCTGAATTAATGTTAAGACGATGCATAGCCACTCGAGGATCAAACCCAGGCATGTCCTCAAAATTCTAAGCAAAAATATCTATATACTCTCGCACAAGAGATATTAAATCTTCTTTCTCGGAGGATGATAGGCTTTTGCTTATAAAGATGGGTTTAGGATTAACCTCATCTCCCAGATTAATCTGGGCGACTTTATCCTCTATGGGTGGTTCGCTCTGTTCAAAGCGAGTATCCCAGAGAGTATTTAGTTTCTTGATCTAAGGATCTATATCAAACTGGATCATTTCTTCATCTCTGTCTTCTAGGTGGCTTGCTGAAACCATATATACTGAAAGTTCTCCGAAGAGGTTGCCAACACTAACATCTGACTCCAATGATGACGTGCCAGATGAGTAGTTATGGTATAGTACTTCTTCAGACTCAGAGGCTGACAGAATTGGGGTTGACACATAACCCAAACCCCTGCGAGTTCGATGGTAATAATCAGGGGTTTTCCCTTTTAGAACGAAAGACCAGAGTAGTGTTCTTCTTCCTTTGCTGAAGTTCAACCCAGGACCATTTGTCAGATCATACTCCATGCTTTCCATCATTCTGAGTATACTTGGCTCATAATGGGTGAACTGAGGAGGTTCATTCTCGCTTTCTGACTCTTCATGAGACATCAGTTCGGACTTGATTTGTCCGAAAAGGATTGGTTTTTGGCCTTTGCATCTTGCTGGGACCATGAATACTGATTTTTGCGCATTACCGACATCTTGGTACGTTTCGAAGGATGACTTCATTGGTACATGCAATGATGTCAGAGCATCCATTGCCGACCATTATCCACTTTGGTACTAGTGTCTGGTGACACTGAATCAGAAGCGAGTATAGAAAAGTAAGTCAAATTTAACTCTTCATTAATATACCACCCGCCTGCATCATTGGCGGTGATATTAACATCGAGCTTATTAATGCTCGTTACAAGTAGATCTAATTCCCACATGCACTCTTCTTTCTCTGGCTCGTGTCAGCTTCATTACCAGAGTTTGGTTCCTCTGGTTGTAGGTTCTCCTTTGTTTCCAGAGAGTCCTGGTACAGGAGAGAGTCTGTGAAATAGTTCTCTACCCCCTTGAACAGATGCCTTTCAGCAATCAACGTTCGTACCTTCCCGCGTCCGTCGATGTATTTTATAACTTGGTGGAGAGTGGAGGGGACGATGGAATTACGATGAATCCATGGTCGTCCAAGCAGCAAATTGTATGAAGTGTCGGCATCGATCACATAGCACGTCACTTCGGACTTTAAGTCTCCGATGTGGTATTTGAGATTGATCTTCCCCATTGGGCGCGTACCATTAGCATTGAAACCATAAATGGTAGTCTGGGTGGCGCTCAACCGGTGGGTAGGAATCCCTAAATGTTGCATGACCCGGTGAGGCATAATACTCAACGCGGATCCTGGATCTACCTGAATGCAGCTTACTTCATATGATCCAATATACCCTGTGAAGTATAGGGGCCGATCATGTTTTCCCTTAACCTGCATATCATCTGCCGTGAAGGTAATGCAGGGAGCATTTTGGGAGGCATGGAGGCAATCCTCCACGTCTTCCTCCCGTGGTCTAGTGATTTGTCACATACATTGCATTTATATAGTCACTTTACACACTTGTTAGCTAATAAATTCTTTTAATAAGTTGTTTTTTTTTCTTTACTAAATGTAGGCCCAAGTGCTTAAAGGAAGAAAGGAGAAACAAGCCCAAAGCCCACCCAAATTCTGAATTAAATCAGAATAAATTCGAAATGAAGAATTTGGGCTAAATCTTGGCAAATCAAGATGTTGAGAAAAATCCTCCATGAATCGAGTGGTTGAAGCCAAAGAATCAAGGCTGTTTCGTCAACAGTTGGGAGCAGAAACCAGAAAACCAGCAGGAGATGCGAGCTACACTTCAAACCAGGGAGCTGTCACCTTTTGGTGTGGCCACCTGGCCACACCTGGGCCGCGGAAACGCGGCCCAAGCCGCGTTTCCGCGACCTAACCACTTCTGTTGGGGAGCGTTTGCTCCCCCAACCTTCCCGGGATTCTATCTTTCAGGTTTTTGGCTATAAAAAGGGGTTTCAGCAAGGAAAAAAGGCAGCGAAGACTAGGATTAAGTTTGCTTTTATTTTCTTAGGATCTAGGCTCTTTGTTAGCTAGAACACAAGTTGTAATTCTGTTGTTTACTTTGTAGTTCAGTTTAAAAATTTGTGAGAGAGAGGATTGAGAGCTTGTACTTGAAGATTGAAGTGACAGCAATACAAGAATCAAGCCACCTTTCCTTCCACTCGTGTTTCGGTATGTTATGCATTATTATGTTTGCTTTGTTGTTTTCCATGGATAACTAAAAGGTTTTTCTGGCTAGCTATCGAACTCTCTCTTGTTTTTCTTTCTCTTCTGTTTTTTTTAAAAGAAAAAGTCCCGATGACTCATATGCATGCCTCCTTAAAGTCTTTCTTTTTGAAAGTGTTCTTGAAGGAACATGAGGATGGGTATGGATAGTTGAATTCACCATTCTTTCTTGAACTTCTTGTGAATCATTTTTAATTCATTCTTTCTTCTTCGCGCTTTATGTTTTAATATCCGATTCTAACTCTTTCTTGAAGAAAAAGGACTCAACTCTTCTGCATCTTATGTGCCTTACTTAAAGCTTTCTAAAAAAATCAACTTTAAGTTTTGCAAATGATAACTTGAGGGACTTAATATTTTAAAAGAAGATGAACAATTGAGTGGTAAGATAGTAAGCCCAGATTTGATTTCTTATTATAAAACAACAACACAACTCTTAAGTTTTTTTTAAAATCATCTTCTCCAAATCCTTTCTAAAAGCTGAAATTTCTCTTTTTCATCTCTTTTCCTTCCATTCTCTTTTTCCTAAAACAAACACAAATTCCTTATTTTTAAAATGACGCATCGAAAAGCTTCCATCGCATCCTTCCTCGTGGACACGACCCGTTAGCCACAAGCTACACGGTAAACTTTCGAACTCTTGATTGTTCTTTATTTTAGCAATCAAATTTTTGGCGCCGTTGCCGGGGAGGGAACGGTGTAGTTGTTTTAACAAGTTTTGTGTATTGTTTCGGGGACTTGAAGATCACGAACTAGCATTCAAGCTTTGCCAAGATGACTTGCAAATTCTGTGCCCCTACTCTCGAAAGTAGGAAACAGAATTTCAAGAAATTGCTTTGCAAAAATCTGAAAATTTCATTGGACTACTAAAAACTTTGTTTTGCAGGACATATTGTTCGCAAAAACTTTAGTTTTTATATGTCATATTTGTGCTAGTGTTTCTATCCAACATCCCTGTTTTTAAGTCAACAGTAAAATTCGTTGAAAGTTAAAAATTGATTAGACATTTGCATTCTAGGCACAAGTCTTTTCAATTCTTTTACTTTACTGTTGAAGAGAGCTGGAGACAAGGAATGTATGCATAGCATATAGCATAGGAAACATTCTTGGGTGATATTTGCTTTTGAATGTTACTTTCTATATCTTGCACACTTTGCACGAATCAATTCTAAGGGCAAAACCCAAATCAAGATAAGGTGGGGAAGTCATTACCCTTCCTTAGCCCACAAACCATCTCCAAGCACGCACAACCTAAGCCTAATTAAAATTTGATAGACGTTGGCCTTAGGGACATCTCGAACTCACTAGGAGATTATCCTAAAGAGGGAAGGTGTTGGAAATTGACCCCTGTCAAATCATGTCAAGGAAGGGGGTTGAGGGCCGAAAGCCCGAAGATTGGTGGTTATTTAATTAAGGAACGTCTTTTGACAGAAAACCTCCCACCAATCTTGCCCTGACCTGGCTGATTAGCTTGTGGTCAAGGTATACACTCTACCTTTGTGGACAATCAACCAGTTAGGAGTTGTCTAAGTCGAGGTTACCTTAGACTAGGCTTGGTTGATTTCTATTGTTGACTGTTGTTTGAACTTGTTGTGACTGTGATTGTGATTGTGCATGCAAGTGTGGTCGAGAGACCCTAATTCATCTAGGTTGACTAGAAACACATCACCACCCAAGTTTGAACCAAGACCAGATCCGATAATGGCTCAATCAACATCACTGCAGGATAGGTTCTATCCCATTAGGACCTCACTTCCATCTTGAATTTCAATTCCATCGGTTGGTGAATACAATTTCGAGCTCAAGCCTCAATTCATCAACACACTCCCCAAATTTCATGGTCTAGAGTCTGAAGATGCCTACTTCCTCATAAGAGAATTTGAGGAAGTATGTCTTATGATGAATATCCCACACCTTGTAGATGAGGCTATTAGGTTGAGATTTATCCCTTTCGCACTTAAGGACCTAGCGAAAAAGTGGCTCTACAGCTTAGCAGCCGGTTCCATCACATCCTGGGATGGTTTCATCATGGTTTTCTTGAAGAAATTCTATCCTATCCATAAAACTGCTCTCATTAGGAAGATGATCATGCAATTCAAGCAAGAGCCTAGTGAACCGTTCTGGAGGTACTTTGAACGCTTCAAAGACCTCCTTGTCCAATGTCCACACCATGGAATAGAGAAATGGCGTAATGCCAAATTCTCTATGACGGTTTAGACTATTCCACCAAAACCCTCTTAGAAAGTATGTGCCAAGGGGGTTTCTTGCAGAAAGATGAAGATAAGGGATGGGATTTGTATGAAAATTTAGCTGAGAAAACCATCAATGGGAATCTGCGAGTGAGACCCCTAAGAATCCTAACTCCATCTATTCAAAAGGAGGTCTCCACTCCATAGAATCGTCCATCGCTAATGAGGCTAAGTTAGCTAATTTAGCTAGAAGACTGGAAGCTCTAGAGACGAAAGAACCAAGTCCAGTCAATCAAGTCAGCCCGAACCAATTTCCACCCCCGGGCTGCACTTACTGTCAAGCCATGAACCATGTATTCGAGGAATGCCCAGTGTTTCAGGCTCAGCAATCCTATCACGAACCGATGAATGCGGCTTTTTCAAGGCCGAACAACAATCCTTACGCACCAACGTACAATCCCGGCTGGAGAAATCACCCTAATTTCTCATGGAGCCAGAACAACAATGACCATTCACGATCCAATCATGCTAACCACTTCCATCATGGTAACAATTCTTCCAATCATCAACCCAACTTTCCCAATTTCCATAATTTCTCCCAACCATCCACCAAGCTTTCCAAATTATCAACAGAACTTTCCTAACCAAGCTCCACAATCCTCCTTCTAGAATCCTCAATTGGAAAGAAGAATGACTGACTTTGAGAGAAACATGGAGAGATATATGAAAAACCAAGACTCTCTCATGCAAACCATTCAGAGGCTAGAAGTTCGAATGAGTCAACTAGCCAACCCCAAAATGAGAGACAAAAGGGTACCCTGCCTAGTCAGCCAGTCACCAATCCGAGGAATTCCCAGCAAGCTCATTTGGCTGAGGATCCTTCATTCAATCAATGTAATGTTGTGCATACATTGAGGTCAGGAAAGAGAGTTGATAACCAAGTGTCAACACTACCCAATCCAATCAGCACAACCATAATCAAGCTTCCACTTCATCTACTCCAATTTCTTCCAATCCTGACGAGTCTGAAAAAGACAAGTCAGCCAGCCAGGTGCACCAGCCATTAGTATCATTTCCTAATAGGCTGAAAAATAACAAGCAAAATCCTCACATGGACAAGATAATCGAGATGTTTAACCAAGTGAAGATAAACGTGCCACTTCTTGATGCCATCCAACAAGTTCCTTCCTATGCTAAGTTTCTTAAGGACATGTGCACCAAGAAGAGAAAGACTAATGTTCCAAAGAAGGTCTTCTTAGCCACTAATATTAGTGAGCTATTATCGGGTCCTATCCCTGTCAAGTACAAAGATCCAGGAAGTCCCACCATTGCCTGCACAATAGGATAGGCCGAGATTAGTCGTGCACTTCTTGACTTGGGGGCAAGTATCAACTTGCTTCCATTCTCTGTTTATCAACAACTCGGGTTGGTGACCTTAGTCCAACTCGAGTCACCATCCAACTGCCTGACCGTTCTGTTAAAGTTCCAAAAGGGGAAATTAATGATGTCCTGATCCGGGTAGGAGAGTTCATATACCCTGTCGATTTCATAGTTCTGGAGACACAACCTGTTTCCAACTCCAATCGTAGGGTTCAAACTCCTGTCATCCTAGGTCGACCATTCCTTGCCACTGTTAATGCCATCATCAATTGTAGGAATGGGTCTATGAGGTTAACCTTTGGAGACATGACTAGAGAAGTCAATGTCTTTCATCTAGGAAAACAACCCCGTGACATGGAGGACCAAACATTTGAAGTCAACCAAATTGAGAACTTGACAAGCGAACACGGGGAAGAATTGGAATCAGAAATGGAAATTGACTTCGAGTTAGAGTCTGACGACTTTAATCTTGATCAGGTGGTAGATTCTGCCGTGAATTGGGCTTCAAACCCGATTTCACCAACAATGGAGCCAACAAATTTGACTAGTCCTTCTAGTGAGCCTTCCTCTTCCTTAGAATTGAAAGCCCTTCCTACGCATCTCAAGTACGCCTATCTAGGCGAACAAGAGACCTTTCCCGTCATCATTGCCTCCCATTTAAATGACGAGGAAGAAAAAGATTTGAAAGCAATTCTAAGAAACATAAGGAAGCCATCGGGTGGACTATGAATGATATCAAGGGATTAAGTCCAACAATCGTTCAACACCGCATCCATCTCAATGAAGACGCCACCCCAAGAGAGACCCGCAGCGTAGATTAAACCCTATAATGCAAGAGGATGTTCATGCTGAAATCATAAAACTCTTAGACAATGGGATAATTTATCCCATTTCGAATAGCCAATGGGTCAGTCCTGTCCACGCGGTCCCAAAGAAATCTGGTTTCACCGTAGTGGAAAACGAGAACAAAGAGTTGGTTCAAACTCGACTTCCCACGAAGATCCGAGTTTGCATCGACTATAGGAAACTGAATGATGCAACTTGTAAGGACCATTTTCCACTTCCCTTCATTGATCAAATGCTTGAACGTTTGGCGGGTCACGAGTATTACTGTTTCTTGGAGGTTACTCAGGCTATAACCAGATCCCTATCGCTCCTGAGGACCAAGAAAAGACTACGTTCACATGTCCATTTGGGACATTTGCTTATCGTCGAATGCCCTTCGGCTTATGCAATGCCCCAGCAACGTTTCAACGTTGCATGTTGAGTCTTTTCTCAGATATGGTAGAACGCTTCTTAGAAATCTTCATGGATGATTTCTCCATCTACGGAGATTCATTCACTCAATGTCTCCACCATCTTGAACTCGTCCTCCAACGTTGTGCTGAGAAAAACCTGACACTGAATTGGGAGAAATGCCACTTCATGGTAAAACATGGAATTGTCTTGGGTCATGAAATCTCCAAGAAAGGAATTGAAGTGGATAGAGCAAAAATCGAGGTTATTGCTAAGCTTCCCATGCCCAAATGCGTTAAGGACATTAGATCCTTCTTAGGACACGCTGGTTTTTTACAGACGATTTATCAAGGATTTTAGCAAAATTGCTAGACCCTTGACTAATCTGTTAGCTAAGGATGTGTCCTTCACTTTCGATGCTGAATGCATAAATTCTTGGGAGAAGCTTAAGAGTGAGCTTATTTCTGCACCAATCATATCTGCACCGGATTGGTCTAAGCCGTTTGAGATCATGTGCGACGCTTCTGATTTTGCCATAGGCGCTGTCCTAGGACAACGCATTGATAGCAAGCAGCATGTGATCTACTACTCTAGTAGGACTCTAAACGATGCTCAAATGAACGACACTACAACCGAGAAGGAATTCTTGGCAGTAGTGTTTGCCTTAGAGAAGTTTCGTCCCTACCTACTAGGGTCCAAAACCACCGTTTTCACCGATCATTCTGCGCTTAGGTACCTCATGATGAAGAAGGATGCCAAGGCCCGACTCATTCGTTGGATCCTCCTTCAAGAATTCAATCTCGAAATTCGAGATAAGAAAGGCGTAGAAAATGTCGTTGCTGACCACCTCTCACGAATTCCTAATTCTCCATGCAACGAATTACCCATCAATGAGGATTTTCCTGATGAACATCTCTTAGCTATCTCTAGGGAACCTTGGTTTGCTGATATAGTGAACTACTTAGTCACAAATCAAACTCCGTATCATTGGTCCAAAAATGATGTTTACCGGTTCTTATCCCAAGTCCGGTATTTCTTTTGGGAGGAACCGTATCTTTTCAAGTACTGTTCCGACCAAATTATTAAGAGATGCATTCCCGATGAGGAGGTTAGGAGTGTTCTGTCCTTTTGTCACGAACTTGCATGCAGTGGACACTTTGGTCCCCGCAAGACTGCTGAAAAGGTGCTACAAAGTGGGTTTTATTGGCCCACTCTGTTCAAGGACGCTTATGAATTCTGCAAGACGTGCCCTAGATGCCAAATGGTAGGAAGGATTTCACACCGAAATATGATGCCCCTCAACCCAATTCTAGAAATAGAACTCTTTGATGTTTGGGGCATCGACTTTATGGGTCCATTTCCTGACTCATTTGGAAACCAATACATATTGGTTGCTGTGGATTACGTGTCCAAGTGGGTAGAAGCCATTCCGTGTAAAACTAATGATAACAAAGTTGTCATAAAGTTTTTGAAAGAGAACATTTTTTCCCGCTTCGGAACCCCTCGTGCTATCATCAGTGATAATGGCACTCACTTTTGCAATAGATCTTTTGAAGCCCTTATGCGAAAGTATGCCATAACTCACAAGTTGTCCACACCTTATCATCCTCAAACCAGTGGGCAAGTTGAGGTTTCCAATAGACAAGTCAAGCTTATATTGGAGAAAACTGTGAACCAAAACCGGAAGGATTGGTCCATCAAACTTGTAGATGCTCTATGGCCTACAGGACCGCCTTCAAGACAATTATAGAAATGTCTCCCTATAGGTTAGTCTATGGCAAACCTTGTCACTTGCCCGTTGAGTTAGAGCACCGAGCCTTATGGGCAATCAAGCAATTGAATTTCGACTTGACTAAGGCCGGTGACCTTCGGAAATTACAAATTTCCGAATTGGAGGAGTTGAGAAATGAAGCCTATGAAAATGCTAGGATCACTAAAGAGAGAGTCAAGATTTTCCATGACAAGAACATCGTAAGAAAAACCTTTGTCCCCGGACAAAAAGTCTTACTCTATAATTCTAGGCTTCATCTTTTTCCAGGAAAATTGAAATCGAGATGGACTGGGCCATTCATTGTAAAAATTGTGTTTCCACACGGTGCAGTTGAGATCAGTGACCCCAAGAATGGAAATGACTTTAAGGTAAATGGTCAACGCCTTAAACCTTTCTTGGAATCGGTGCCGGTAGATGAAACGGTAATGGGTCTTTTTGACCCAGTGTATCGGTAACTTTCCTCCTTCTCATTTTATTTCATGCACTTATATATTTCTTTCATACATTGGGGACAATGCATAAGATAAGTGTGGGGGAGGGTTCTAACATGACTGATATAAAAATAAAAAAATTTAAAAATAAAAAAAAGAAAAAAAATTTTTTGAAAAGGGTAGACAGTATTTTGATATATTTTTTGTAAGAATTTAAGTCAATTTTAAGGAATAGGAGAATCATAATTAGGATTTCTTACACTTGGTCAAAATAAGATGACTTGTTTGATTTTTAGGGTCAGGAAGAAAATTTGTGAAAGTAATTTAGTCTTGATATTTACCTTGATGACATATGCACACAAAATACACTTACACACTTAGGGTTTAAAACAGAGACTCTTATGCCTTATAAAATAAAATGAAAAAAAACAAGTCTAATTATTGATTAGCTAGGTGCTTTGGCCTAAGCAAGCCTTAGTATTTATGCAAAAGATAAGTAGATGAGTTTGAAGAAAAAAAATTGTGTATCCTCTGATTAAGCTGGGTATTTATGCCTCATGAAGCATAAGTATTCACGCCAAAAAGGGATACATCGTATAAATAAAACCTTGGTTTCGTGGCCTTATCTGCTCGAGTGTTTAAGTCCTTAGGGGTGTTTTCTCACCTGGTGCCCTAAAACTGTCCGGTTTGGGTGTCATCGACTAAATGCTCGTTACACGGGTAGATTAGAAAGCCTAATGAAATGGAGGAATAAATTTCACCAAAAATAAATAAATATAAGGTATAGGAGTTAATGTTGAAGAACCCTTAGTAAACTTCACAGTCACGATGGTGCATACGACTCAGAGTAAATTAATAGACTAGATGAGAAGTACAATTTGACTCCTTACTTTAATTGATGACATGTTTTTGAATAGAGACTAAGTTTAGGAATGATAAATTTGATATTCCTATAACTTATAGATTACTTAAACTCTCACAAATATACTTCAAATATTTTCTCCTTCCAAAAAAAAAATGTGCTTTTCGAAAATACTAACCTTTTTCTCTTTCTTTTTTGGATTTTGTGGGTGTAATCCGCTGAAAACCCTCACGAGACAAAACTCGTCCTCTAGGGGTGACCTAGAGGTTTAACGGCTTGTTGCACATGCTCAGTGCAATCGAGTGACCTGCGAAAGTGGTCTAATAATTGATTCAAGTTAGACTGATGTTTTGCTCGAGGGCGAGCAAAAGATAAGTGTGGGGGTGTGATTTGTCACATACATTGCATTTATATAGTCACTTTACCACACTTGTTAGCTAATAAATTCTTTTAATAAGTTGTTTTTTCTTTGCTAAATGTAGGCCCAAGTGCTTAAAGAAAGAAAGGAGAAACAAGCCCAAAAGCCCACCCAAATTCTGAATTAAATCAGAATAAATTCGAAATGAAGAAATTTGGGCTAAATCTTGGCAAATCAAGATGTTGAGAAAAATCCTCCATGAATCGAGTGGTTGAAGCCAAAGAATCAAGGCTGTTTCGTCAACAGTTGGGAGCAGAAACCAGAAAACCAGTAGGAGATGCGAGCCACACTTCAAACTAGGGAGCTGTCACCTTTTGGTGTGGCCACCTGGTCACACCTGGGCCGCGAAAACGCGGCCCAAGCCGCGTTTCCGCAGCCTAACCACTTCTATTGGGGGAGCGTTTGCTCCCCCAACCTTCCCGGGATTCTATCTTTCAGGTTTTTGGATATAAAAAGGGGTTTCAGCAAGGAAAAAAGGCAGCGAAGACTAGGATTAAGTTTTGCTTTTATTTTCTTAGGATCTAGGCTCTTTGTTATCTAGAACACAAGTTGTAATTCTGTTGTTTACTTTGTAGTTCAGTTTAAAAATTTGTGAGAGAGAGGACTGAGAGCTTGTACTTGAAGATTGAAGTGACAGCAATACAAGAATCAAGCCACCTTTCCTTCCACTCGTGTTTCGGTATGTTATGCATTATTATGTTTGCTTTGTTGTTTTCCATAGATAACTAAAAGGTTTTCTGGGCTAGCTATCGAACTCTCTCTTGTTTTCTTCTCTTCTGTTTTTTTTTAAAAGAAAAAGTCCCGATGACTCATATGCATGCCTCCCTTAAAAGTCTTTCTTTTTGAAAGTGTTATTGAAGGCACATGAGGATGGGTATGGATAGTTGAATTCACCATTCTTTCTTGAACTTCTTGTGAATCGTTTTTAATTCATTCTTGCTTCTTCGCGCTTTATGTTTTAATATCCGATTCCAACTCTTTCTTGAAGAAAAAGGACTCAACTCTTCTGCATCTTATGTGCTTTACTTAAAGCTTTCTAAAAAAATCAACTTTAAGTTTTGCAAATGATAACTTGAGGGACTTAATATTTTAAAAGAAGATGAACAATTGAGTAGTAAGATAGTAAGCCCAGATTTGATTTCTTATTATAAAACAACAACACAACTCTTAAGTTTTTTTTTAAAATCATCTTCTCCAAATCCTTTTCTAAAAGCTAAAATTTCTCTTTTTCATCTCTTTTCCTTCCATTCTCTTTTTCCTAAAAAAAAAACAAACACAAATTCCTTGTTTTTAAAATGACGCATGAAAAGCTTCCATCGCATCCCTCCTCGTGGACACGACCCGTTAGCCACAAGCTACACGGTAAACTTTCGAACTCTTGATTGTTCTTTATTTTAGCAATCATCTAGCCGGTATCTGGGTCATGAAGACCTCAGCGTTAGCTAGGACTTCGCTCAGAGCTTCTCTGGTTGACTTTGACAGCCTCAGGAGCTCGTAAAGGTGATCTTGGCCGAGATATTGGCCAGTTGAGCCAGGGTGTCAAAGTGGTAAGGTGTTGTAAATCCTTCCGTGTTGTCCTTTGGGAAAGCTTTAGAAAACCGAAGCTCTTTCTGCTTCTCCGCCAGTTGTTTTATGGAGGGCTTGGCTAACTCTGTAGTGGATTTAGGAGAGCTTACCACCATTTCGTCATACTTTTTTAAATATGACTGACCCGAACGAGTTTTTACCACGAGTGGTTTATTAAGTTCTGCTGCAAGAACTATAGTTTCCTCTTCTGAATCAGTTAGTGAGGGAACATCGGTTTCTACTTCTCGGGAAGAAGCACACACCATATTATAGGATGAAGCTTTCGTCTTGCCTTTAGACCTTCTGCTAGTAACAGTGGTCCATTGCTGGCTGTCCACAAGGTCGGATGAACCCACATAACTTTCCCCTGAGGTACGGGGACAGGTGCAAGACCCTGCTCTTGTTGATGATAAGGGTCCATATTGATCATTCTTATTTTCCCTTCGGGATGAGAACTACTCCGGAGAGTGCTGGAGGCTGTCTTTCAAACTGGAGGAATGTGTATATTAGCCGTCACTTTCTTCTGCTATGGACGGAGCTTTAGTACCTCTGCATCAATTAGAGCCTGAAGGATGTCTTTGAAGACATAACAGCTCTTGGTGGGGTACCCCAGCATCCTATGATACAGGCAGTAGTTAGGATTATTGGTTTTACCAACTTCTTCAGGACGTCTAGCTTCAGGAAGCTTCAATCTGTTGCTCTTGTTGAGTAACTTGAACAACGAATCAATTTGTTCATTTTTGAAGGAATACTGCTTATTGGCACGTGGCTGACTTGAAGAGCCACTTCCCTTGATCGGCTGAGGTTTGACAGGGGATTTTGTCTCTGTCGCTAAGTTATCTTTCCTTTTTAGTTGAAAAGATATTTCTGGTGTGCGCCTTGTCGACCTTTCGGGTCTGAGTTTGTTTTTTTCTGCCCTAACCCTGACGACGATTTCTTCAGCCTGTTCACCTTGCTGGACCAATTATTTTCAGGTGCGGCTTTCAGCAACTCCTATTTGGACTAGAGTAACGTTTGTAGATTGTGGCGGCACGTTTCTACCAGGGTGACCTGGGTCATACCGCTAGGACATCAGAGTGCCATATTCTGAAATCTCTCTACAAATGATTTGACTGACTCTCCTTTTTGCTACTTTGTGGCCAAGAGAGTAGGCATTGTGATCTCTGAGTCATCTTCAAAAAAGCGCGTTAGGAAGAGCTTCTCCAGATCACTCCAATTTTTAGTGGAGCCTTCCGGGAGCTTCATGAACCATTCAAAGGCAAGCCCTTTTAGAGTGTCGATGAACAAACGTGCCAAAATGGCATCATTATCTACCACGTTCCCCGTCTGAGACTTGAAGTAGTAGACATGTTGCTTTGGTGATCCTTTGCCTTTAAACGCCTGTAGGGTCGGAGCTTTGAACTTGGGGGGGTATGGAACAAGGTCCCATTCGGCAGGATATAGCCGGACCACTCCTGCTTCTTGGAGGCCTTTCCGATTGGTAGGGCCTCTAGACGTTGCTCCAATTGACTCATTCTTTTAGAATGAATCCTTCCATGGTCCAGATTGCCTTTCCCCTTAGATGAGTATTTAGACGACTCAAAAGTAGATTGCTCTTTCTCTTCGATATGTACAGAAGATGAGCTTTCTCCTTCTTTTCGATTGCCTTTAGACTTTTTAGAGGAGGTTTTATTGGTTGACTTCTTATCTTCAAGCAATTGTGCAAGCATCTGCTTGAGGGTATCGATAGATTCTTGTTGAGCGCAAATCATCTCGAATTGTTCCCTCTGGACCTGGGCTTGTTGTTCAAAGCGCCTGGCCATCTCCTCAAGAGTATTTGTCATGTATGCGAGGGCTTCCTTCTCTATGAAAGAGTTCGAAGCCTGCGATTCTGTAACGGCGGAATGTGATTCATTTACTTTAATGCCCCGAGCTAGGGCACTGTAGTTGATCGGGGCGACCGCACCAGTTCGAGTGCGAGTATGCCGATATACTCCTTCTGGTTCCGTGTCGGATTCATCAGAGCTGACGACTGATTATTTTTCCCTACTTCTGCTTGCCATGTTTTCAGTGATTTCAGGGTACTCCGCATCAGAGAAGGTCCTCCTTCTGCAGGAGCGATATCTTTTGGCTGATCGGGAAGTTGGGGTCGACTGTCTGAATATCGATCGTCGGCTCGCATGTGAACTACAGTGGCACTCAAAGAGCATTGCTGTGATAAGCCGTTCACAGTAACAAGATGGAGTGATCAAATTAGCACTCTTCTTCTTTGTCAAATAATCTCTTAGATCTGTCGGAGGGGGATCAAAGAGATCAGCCTCAGGTTGTTGAGGGCTTTTCAGCTTTTGAGAGCTATCCTTGCGTTGCAAAGCTGAGACGCAGGGTTCTGAGATGCGAAGCTCACGTCCTGAAAGATAGACGCGGCTCTCGCGTGGGTCTCGCGCCTCTGCTGAGAAGAGACGCGGACCTCGTATTGCTGATTGTCACATCTGGCTAGCGACACTTGAGAAAAACGCAGGCCTTCTGGTTCTCGCGTATAACTGTAGGGACGCCTCTCGTGTCTCAGATGAGAAGCACGGACCTCCCGTGGCTGATTGTCGCGTTTGGGAGGTGAAACCTCAGAAACGCAAGCCCCTTGGGCTTCGCGTTTGGGTTTCCAAACGCGGACTTCGCGTGTCTGACGTGATTCAGAAGAAACGCGGGCTTGAACCTCGCATCTTGTATCTGTTGGACAGATAGTTGTTCCAGTTTCTCGCGCTTGTGGTTGACGCGCACGCCGTCTCTGTCGTCGCTCGGCATTCCGGTTACGCCATACGGGTTAATGGGAACCCCCGGTAACTTGGTGCTGAGGAAGGGGATGGGCATGAACGGGCTGAACATCATCAACGTTAACCCCGCGGGTCTCATGGGAGACATTGACGCAGGCGTTACATATGATGCTGTTAGCCATGACATCCTTCATGCCAGTCGCGTCTGAGGGGATCTCAGAGCGGACTCGAGAGCAAGTCCCTGAGGAGACTTTGCAGTACTACCCCGCCTTAGGGCTCTTAGAGCTAGAAGAGAGGAACTCTTCATACTTTGCCTGGTCGAATTCCATGACAAGTGATTGGACCGTTTTCCATATAGGTGACATTACCTTGCGCCACAACTTGCTAGTTAATAGAGAAAGTATTCCCCAGCAAAGTCGCCATCTCTTATTTGGGGGAGAAAAAACTGAAGATCGAGGAGTAAATTCTTTATTTGACTGTAAAGAAAGTTATAGCGGATCAATAATCCTCTTACAAGAGAGGGGAGATATTCAAGTCTGAATCTCTCCTTTGTTTAGTGCCGGGTTCTTGATGTGGCGATGGAAAGTGAATCTTGTTTTCCGTTGACTGGGTAAACGTCAAGACCTCTTGGGAATCCCCTCTTTAGATAGTAGGCGAAGTAACACAGCTTCTGTCCACCAAGGATCTCAAAGAGAGTGTAGGTAAAGAACGAACTTGTACGTAGCAAGTTGTTTAGAAGAGTTGAACTCTCTCTTTCTTTTCAGCTGGAAATCTTGGTGTTTCCACGGCTTACAACCGAAGTTCTTTTGACCAAGAATTATCCGACCTTTTTCCGACCCCTCTTCCATGCAAACTGGGCTATTTATAGAGATTTCAGGGGGTAAACGTGTCCCCTAAAAACACTTCATAATGGGAGTTAACTCCCTCATTACGTGGGCAGTAATTGACCCAGTAATGAGGGCAGTTATAACCGAGACGCAGGTTTTGAGCCTTGCGTCTTGCCATTGAAGTGATGCTTAAGAAACGTGAGCTTCTAATTCTACGTCAAGCTTCACGTGAGACGCGGGCTTTAGACTCCGCATCTTGGTACTACAATAATGCTGAGACGCGGGTTTCAACCCTCGCGTCTTGGTCCTTGCAGTGATGTTGAGACGCGGGTTTCAACCCTCGCGTCTTGGTGCTGCGCTGGTGGCAATGATTAGCCTTGCGTCTGGAGCTTGGATTCTGATTTTTGCTGACTTGTCTTCAGTGATTTTTAGACAGTCTACATATACCATGGTTCCATAAAAGTAGCTAAGAGTTATTCACCGGGTAAGTTATAATTGATTGGCAACTCGTTGGAAGGGGCATTTGGAACACAAGAGAGATGATTGGCGATGACATTTTTGACACCCTTTTTATCTCGAATTTCGAGATCAAACTCTTGGTGGAGGAGGATCCAACGAATGAGTCGGGCCTTCGCATCTTTTTTGAGCATTAGGTATCGAAATGCCAAATGGTCGGTGTGAAAAACACCTAGAGGGGGGTGAATAGGTGTAATTGCTAATCTAATGATTCTTTTTAAAAACTAAGAATGATGAATGATGCAACGATCTCTCAAAACAAGACTAAGAGCCGAATACCCGTGAGAGGTTCTGAACTCCTTCCTCCCAATTCCCTTGAATGGGTTAGAGGTGCGCAATGCAACCTTGTTGTATGAGTTATGATCGATCAAGGCAAAATATGATGGATGAATAGTGAGATGCACACAATATATCACAAGTATCACAAGCTTGAAGTAATAGCACAACGAAAGAAACAAGATCACAAGCAAGTAATAGAAAGCAATATAGTGCAATAGAAATTTAAAGCAAGAATGGAGAGCAAGAGCAAAAGACAATCGCAAACACAAGTATTTGTTTTGAGGTTCGAGCCACCGCTCTACTCCCCGCCTTCACCTCCGTGAAGGGTTTCCACTATCCACCGAGGATGATTACAATGGCCTACCGAAGACCCGAGCACCGAGCTCCACAACTTACAATAACCTCTACCGAAGAGGTGTCTCCACAAGAAGAAAAAGATTACAAGTAACCAAAGTGATCACAACTTGATCACTTAAACTCTTTTACAATGTCTCACTCTTTTACAATTTCCTTATAGAATGAGTAAAGGAATTTTGACTCTATGGAGTGTAGTGAGAAAAAACTCAGTTGTGAATTGATATTAGCTAACAATCACAACTGAAAAACTAGCTCAAGAAAGTATTAGAAATGAAGAGCTTAAAACACTTTTCTTCTCTTTTGAAAAACTTGAAAAACTTAAGGCTTTTTCTTGGTATATTGCAAGAGAGTCTTCTCCTCTATTTATAGGGAGAAAAATAGGTTTAAAATAATTTATTTAGAGCTTATTTGCTCTGAAAAAGAACTGAAAAACCCTGTAAAAGTCTGCCAAAAAGCAGATCAAAAAAACAGATTTCAGAATTGCACAAAAGAGGAAAGAGCCGTTGGGTAGCAGCAGGCTTGGCGGTCGACCGGGCCGGTCGACCGCCAGCTCAGCTGGTCAAAGAGCCGTTGGCTCGGGTCTTCTGGCGGTCGACCGGCCGGTCGACCCAGAAAACCCGAGAGCAAACCTGCTCTCAGTCTTCCTCTGGCGGTCGACCGGACGGTCGACCCAGAAAACCCGAGAGCAATCCTGCTCTCAGACGGTCGACCGCCCGGTCGACCGTAGGACGTGCACAGACGTGCACGCCCAGGCACAAAGGCCGGTCGACCGGGCCGGTCGGCCGGTCAGCCTGAAACAGGAAAAACAGTGTATTTTTGACTTGAAAAATTTTGCAAAATAATTTTTGACTTTAAGGAAACTTAAGTAATATGCTAGTAGGAGTATATAAACAAGATCTAAACATGGTATTTATTTTTGTAAAATATAGAGTCATGTAAATATATATTTAAGGCATAAAACCTAATTTAAAACATGAAAACTTAAATACAAGACTCACATTTTAACAAAACCAAATTGTGTGTGTGTGTATCCTAGAGCCAATATCCAACACTCAAACTTTAACATTCTAATTCTTACATTGATTCTAAAGACTTCAAGTGCTTCAAGGAGGGCTTTTCACCATATGATCTTCAAAGCTTGATTCTTGAGCCCAATTTGAGTTGACTTGAGTCCAAAACCTTGCTAATAGGGAATAAACCTTCTAGATGAGTTAGATCCCTGAAACACACTTAACCAATAAACAATATTAGTACAAATAACTAATATGTTTTGTAATCATCAAAACACACTAAACAAGGGTGATTGTAACCTTGGGCCAACAATCTCCCCCTTTTGATGATAACAAAACATATAGGTTATTTAAACAAAAATGGAAGAAGAGCTTGGAAAGCTCCCCTCAAATAATGCTATGTATCAAAAATGTCAATGAAGAGCTAAATACATAAGGCATTGAAAACACATAGTTTTGTCAACAACTCAAATGCAAAACACATAGTTTTATCACAAACTCAAATGCATCAAAATATACACAATAAACAACCAAAACAATCAAACAAACTCATACTTTTTCTCCCCCTTTTTGTCATACATCAACAAACTCAAAAAGGGTTAAACAAACAAAATAGAAGAAATTTTTCTTTAAGAATCCATAATGCAAACATTCAACTCACCATAAATAAATGAAAATCTAGCATAATCTAGAGGTTTAGTAAAAATATCGGCAAGTTGAAAATCGGTAGAAACATAATCAATATCAATATCACCTTTCTCATAATGATCTCTAAGAAAGTGATACCTAATGTCAATGTGTTTGGTTTTACTATGTTGATTTACATTCTTTGTCATGTGAATAGTACTAGTATTATCATAAAATATTTTAACATGATCAAAGTGTAAATCATAGTCAAGGAGAGTATGTTTCATCCAAAGAACTTGTGCACAACAAGCTCCGTCCGCAACATACTCCGCCTCGGCGGTTGAAAGGGCTACCGAATTTTGCTTTTTGGAACACCAAGATACAAGACAATTACCTAGGAATTGACATGTTCCACTTGTGCTCTTCCTATCTACCCTACAACCCGCATAGTCGGCATCCAAAAAACTCTTCATATCAAATAGTCCGGTTTTCGGATACCACAAACCCATTTCAATAGTGCCCTTAAGATATTTAATTATGCGTTTTACCGCTACTAAATGAGACTCCTTAGGACATGATTGAAAACGAGCACAAAGACAAACGGAAAACATGATATCCGGCCTACTAGCCGTCAAATACAATAAGCTACCTATCATGCTACGATAAACTTTAATGTCTACACTTTTACGTTGTTCATCCTTGTCAAGCTTAGTAGTTGTTGCCATGGGAGTTTTGCTTACTTTAGATCCTTCAAGCCCGAACCTTTTGATGAGTTCCTTTGTGTACTTGGCTTGATTGATGAAGATCCCATCCGTCCTTTACTTGATTTGGAGTCCAAGGAAATAGTTGAGCTCCCCCATCATAGACATTTCAAATTCATCCTTCATGCATGATTCAAAAGCTTGGCAAAGAGATTCATTAGTAGAACCAAAAATAATGTCATCAACATAAATTTGCACAATAAGAATGTCTTTTTCTACATGTTTTGTAAACAAAGTTGTGTCAATTTTACCTTTCTTAAAATCATTTGAAATCAAAAATGAAAAAAGTCTTTCATACCAAGCCCTAGGGGCTTGTTTTAAACCATAAAGAGCTTTATCTAATTTAAATACAAAATCCGGATGTGTAGGATCAACAAACCCGGGGGGTTGTTCAACATACACCTCCTCTTCAATAAAACCATTTAGAAAAGCACTTTTAACATCCATTTGAAACAATTTAAAATCTTTATATGAGGCAAATGCTAGTGTCATCCGTATGGCTTCAAGCCGTGCTACGGGTGCAAAGGTTTCTTCAAAATCGATTCCTTCGATTTGAGTGTAACCTTGGGCAACTAACCTAGCTTTATTCCTAACGACGTTACCCGATTCATCCAACTTGTTCTTAAAGATCCACTTAGTACCAATTGTTGGTCTATCGTGGGCCTAGGAACAAGGTGCCAAACTTGGTTGCGCTCAAATTGATTGAGTTCCTCTTGCATGGCTAGCAACCAATATGAATCGGCCTCCGCTTCGAGGACGTTCTTGGGTTCAACATGAGAAATGAATGCATAATGACCACAATAATCATGAAGTTTAGAGCGAGTGGTTACCCCTTTTGATACTTCACCTATGACAAGGTCCTTGGGATGATGAGGATTGTATCTCCAACCCTTTGGAAGTTGTTGAGTAGGCTCCACTTCATTTGTTTGATTTTCATTTCCTTGAGCCTCTTCTACTTTAGCTTCACTTCCTTCATCATCCTTTGGCTTGTCTCCCATAGTAGTAGTATCCTCCGACGTCACTTTCTCCAAGCCTTCATCCAAAGCATCTATTTCTACAACATTCTTAACAAAACAAGTTAGATTCTTCAAACTTGACATGTATAGATTCCTCAATAGTCAAAGATGATTTATTGAAGATTCTATAAGCCTTACTTGTATTAGAATACCCAACAAAATTGCCTCATAAGCTTTAGCATCAAATTTTCCTAAATTATCTTTTGTATTTAAAACAAAACATTTACATCCAAAAACCTTGAAATATGAAACATTTGGTTTTCTAGAAAAGTACATTTCAAAAGAAGTTTTTGAAGTATTTTTACACAAGAAAACACGATTTGATATATAGCATGATGTATTAACGGCCTCGGCCCACAAATAATGTGGTAGACCATATTCACTTAGTATTGTCCTAGCCATCTCTTGTAAAGTTTGATTTTTCCGTTCAACTACTCCATTTTGTTGTGGAGTTCTAGGACAAGAAAGTTCATGCTTAATTCCATGTTCTTCACAAAAAGTGGTAAAGGGTAGGTTAATGAACTCACCTCCTCTATCACTTCTTATTTTTAAAATTGAAGACTCTTTTTCTTTTTCAACTCTTTTCTTAAAAGTTTGGAAATATGAAAATGCTTGATTTTTGTGTTCAAGAAAGAAAACCCAAGTAAACCGTGAAAAATCATCAACCAAAACAAATGCAAATCTATTCCCACTTAGACTTTTGGTTTGTGTAGGGCCAAATAGATCCATATGGATTAACTCCAAAGGACGTGATGTCATGATATCCTTAATTGACTTGAAAGAAGACTTAGTTTGTTTCCCAAATTGACATGCGTCACAAACTCGGTCCTTTTCAAAACTCAAACAAGGAATACCTTTCACCATTTCCTTTGTGCTTAACCTAGATATGTGGTCAAATGAAATATGGCCTAATCTTCTATGCCACAACCAAGAGTCGTCATCGAGGGCTTTTAAACAAGTAATATTACAAGACATATTAGACATATCTATCATATAAACATTACTTTCACGAAAACCGGAAAACACACAAGTATTAGAAATTCTATCAATTACTTTACAAGCTATATGATCAAAAATAACATCAAAACCTTTATCACAAAGTTGACTAACACTCAAGAGGTTATGCTTGAGTCCATCAACTAAAACTACATTTTCAATTAAAGGGGATGTGCTGAGTTTTACATTACCAATACCGATGATTTTACCCTTGGCATCATCTCCGAAGGTGACGGTGCCACCTTCATGGTATCTTGATAGGGTTGCAAAGTTGTTGATGTCCCAAGTCATGTGCCTTGAGCAACCACTATCAAGATACCACAATCCTCTACGTCTTTGGGCTTTGGAAGGTACCTATATCATTTAACAAAATTGTTGACTTTGGTACCCAAATTTTCTTGGGTCCTTGAAAGTTAGTGTTGCGAACCCAAACATTATGATAAGATGCACTTAGTCTATCATAGCAAAAATTGGCTAAGTGTCCTTTCCGCCCACAATGTGAACACGAGAACACTCTTCCATACATGAATGCATGATGTGTGTGTGAAGTGTGAGCATGCTTTGGGGGTTTGCCACGATGTAAAGGTTGTGTGGTATGAACATGAGCATGAGCATGGTGAACATTTTTCTTAGGGGCTTGTTTCTTAGGAAACATGGCCTCTATCTTCTTCTTATCAAACTCACAATTTTTTAAATAATTCCCAATGAGTCTATTCTTTCTTTAAGCATGGTAATCTCATTAGAATCAATTTGTGGAGACTTGCCTTTACAAGAAATCTTATACTTGTCAAAATCTTTTTGAGTGGAAACAAGAGTGGAAAGTAATTCATCCTTTTCTTTAGAAAGAGTAAAAACTTGATGATTAAGAGATTCATTTTCCTTTTTCATTTTTAAATACTTTTTCTTAAGAAAATCATAGTTATGTGATAATTCTACAAAAGCTTCTCCTAATTCATCCATGGAAAGTTCATCATTAGGAGAAGTGGAAGGGGTTACCTTACTTGTGCTTTCATTGGCCATGAAGCACATGTTGGCGGTATCAATCTCCTCCTCGGATTCGCTCTCGGAATCCCAAGTAGCTTTCATTGCCTTCTTCTTGTGAGGCTTCTTTGAGGTGGAGGGCTTCACTTTATCCGAACACTCCGCCACTATGTGTCCGGTCTTTGGCAATTAAAGCAAATGATCTTTCTTTCTTCTTTGCCTCCTTGCCATCTCTTCCTTCCTTGAAATTTAGCCTTGTTGTACATCCTCTGGACGTTCTTCACAAGAAGTGAGAGCTCTTCGTCATCTTCTTCTTCATCGTCTTCGTCGGAGTGTGTGGATTAACTTTTGAAGGCTATTGTCTTCTTCTTGGAAGGAGCCATGTTCTCCCTCACTTTCCTCTCCATATCATGGGTTTTGAGATTCCCGATGAGACCAATCAATTCCATCTCTTCCTTGTCATTGAGTTCCTTCAAGGTTGTTGCTTTTACTTCCCATGAAGGAGGAAGAGCCCGGATGATCTTTCTAACTCTTTGATCATTATCAATAGCATCACCTAGAGAAGAAAGTCCATTAGTAATCTTTATAAATCTTGTAACAATATCATCTATGGTTTCATTTTCTTGCATGCAAAAATTCTCATATTGGGACCGAAGAAGGTCAATCTTAGCCCTCTTCACTTGTGAGGTCCCTTCATGTGTAACTAGCAAATGTGTCCAAATTTCATATGCGGACTTGCAATGAATAACTCTAGCTATGTCATCATCATTAAGGGCTTGAAGTAGTGCATAGTGAGCCCTAGCATTGGCATCAAATTCTTTGGTCTCTATTTCGGACCAAGTGGATTCATCACCGGGGGGTGCACTAAAGGGTTTGGTCACGGCCTTTGCAACTCGACTACCTAGAGATTGCAAGAAAACGGTCATCTTAACTTTCCATATGGGAAAGTTAAGTCCATCAAACTTAGGAGGGGTTTTAATTCCATCGGCCATATTTACTAAGTGAGAATGAATGAAATGATTAGCAATATTAGGATCTTTCTAGGATTGTTAAGCCAAGAGCCTAGTAACCAAGCTCTGATACCAATTGAAAAACACCTAGAGGGGGGGTGAATAGGTGTAATTGCTAATCTAATGATTCTTTTTAAAAACTAAGAATGATGAATGATGCAACGATCTCTCAAAACAAGACTAAGAGCCGAATACCCCGTGAGAGGTTCTGAACTCCTTCCTCCTAATTCTCCTTGAATGGGTTAGAGGTGCGCAATGCAACCTTGTTGTATGAGATATGATCGATCAAGGAAAAATATGATGGATGAATAGTGAGATGCACACAATATATCACAAGTATCACAAGCTTGAAGTAATAGCACAACGAAAGAAACAAGATCACAAGCAAGTAATAGAAAGCAATATAGTGCAATAGAAATTTAAAGCAAGAATGGAGAGCAAGAGCAAAAGACAATTGCAAACACAAGTATTTGTTTCGAGGTTCGAGCCACCGCTCTACTCCCCGCCTTCACCTCCGTGAAGGGTTTCCACTATCCACCGAGGATGATTACAATGGCCTACCAAAGACCCGAGCACCGAGCTCCACAAATTACAATAACCTCTACCGAAGAGGTGTCTCCACAAGAAGAAAAAGATTACAAGTAACCAAAGTGATCACAACTTGATCACTTAAACTCTTTTACAATGTCTCACTCTTTTACAATTTCCTTATAGAATGAGTAAAGAAATTTTGGCTCTATGGAGTGTAGTGAGAAAAAACTCAGCTGTGAATTGATATTAGCTAACAATCACAACTGAAAAACTAGCTCAAGAAAGTATTGGAAATGAAGAGCTTAAAACACTTTTCTTCTCTTTTGAAAAACTTGAAAAACTTAAGGCTTTTTCTTGGTATATTGCAAGAGAGTCTTCTCCTCTATTTATAGGGAGAAAAATAGGTTTAAAACAATTTATTTAGAGCTTATTTGCTCTAAAAAAGAACTGAAAAACCCTGTAAAAGTCTGCCAAAAAGCAGATCAAAAAAACAGATTTCAGAATTGCACAAAAGAGGAAAGAGCCGTTGGGCAGCAGCAGGCTTGGCGGTCGACCGGGCCGGTCGACCGCCAGCTCAGCTGGTCAAAGAGCCGTTGGCTCGGGTCTTCTGGCGGTCGACCGGCCGGTCGACCCAGAAAACCCGAGAGCAAACCTGCTCTCAGTCTTCCTCTGGCGGTCGACCGGACGGTCGACCCAGAAAACCCGAGAGCAATCCTGCTCTCAGACGGTCGACCGCCCGGTCGACCGTAGGACGTGCACAGACGTGCACGCCCAGGCACAAAGGCCGGTCGACCGGGTCGGTCGGCCGGTCAGCCTGAAACAGGAAAAACAGTGTATTTTTGACTTGAAAAATTTTGCAAAATAATTTTTGACTTTAAGGAAACTTAAGTAATATGCTAGTAGGAGTATATAAACAAGATCTAAATATGGTATTTATTTTTGTAAAATATAGAGTCATGTAAATATATATTTAAGGCATAAAACCTAATTTAAAACATGAAAACTTAAATACAAGACTTACATTTTAACAAAACCAAATTGTGTGTGTGTGTATCCTAGAGCCAATATCCAACACTCAAACTTTAACATTCTAATTCTTACATTGATTCTAAAGACTTCAAGTGCTTCAAGGAGGGCTTTTCACCATATGATCTTCAAAGCTTGATTCTTGAGCCCAATTTGAGTTGACTTGAGTCCAAAACCTTTGCTAATAGGGAATAAACCTTCTAGATGAGTTAGATCCCTGAAACACACTTAACCAATAAACAATATTAGTACAAATAACTAATATGTTTTGTAATCATCAAAACACACTAAACAAGGGTGATTGTAACCTTGGGCCAACACGGTGAATATCGTGATTTTGGTCCCAAGTAGGTATGGGTGAAATTTCTCCAATGCGAATACTACTGCCAAGAATTCCCTCTCGGTTGTATTATAGTTCACTTGGGCATCATTAAGCGTCCTACTTGAATATAGATTACATGCTGCTTGTTAGCTATGCACTGTCCTAAGACAGTGCCTATGACAAAATCAGAAGCATCGCACATAATCTCAAGTAGTTTGAACCAACCGGGCAGAAATAATTGGCGCAGAGATAAGTTCCATTTGAGCTTTTCCCATATGTTAAGACATTCGTCATTGAAGATGAAGGGGACGTCTTTAGCTATGAGGCTTATTAAGGGTCTAGCAATTTTGCTAAAATTCTTGATAAACTTATGGTAGAAACCGGCGTGTCCTAAGAAGAAACGGATGTCTTTCATACATTTGGGTGGGGGAAGCTTGGCTATGACCTCTATCTTCCCCTTGTCCACTTCAATTCATTTCCTAGAGATCTCATGACCTAGGACAATCCCGTTTTGAACCATAAAGTGGCACTTCTCCTAATTTAAGGTCAAATTCTTTTCTATGCATCATTTGAGCACAGTTCTAGATGATGGAGGCATTGGTCGAAAGAGTCTTCATAAACGGAGAAATCATCTATGAAGATCTCTAAGAAACGTTCGACCATGTTGGAGAATAAGCTTAACATGCAACGTTGAAATGTTGCGGGGGCATTGCATAAACTGAAAGGCATTCGGTGAGAAGCAAAAGTCCCAAATGGACAAGTGAACTTTGTTTTTTCTTGGTCCTTCGGGGCTATGGGGATTTGGTTATACCCTGAGTAACCGTCCAAGAAACAGTAATATCGTGGCCAGCTAATCGTTCAAGCATTTGGTCGATAAATGAAAGAGGAAAATGGTCTTTGCGTGCGACAGCATTTAACTTACGATAGTCAATGCAAACTCAAATCTTTGTAGAAAGTCTTGTTTGAACTAACTCTTGTTTGTCATTTTCTACTACTGTAAAATCAGACTTCTTAGGTATCGCGTGGACTGGGCTGACCCATTGGCCATCAGAATTGGGATAAATTATCCCATTATCTAAAAGTTTCACGATTTCAGTTCGTACCGCTTCTTGAATGATAGGATTCAACCTACGCTGCGGTTCCCTTTTGGTTTTGCCTCTTCATTTAGATGGATTCGGTGTTGAACTATAGTTGGACTTAATCCCTTGATGTCGTTCATTGTCCAACCAATGGCTTCCTGATGCTTCCTAAGAATTTTTATAAGGTCTTCCTCTTACTTGTTAGTTAAGTTTAATGCAACTATAACTGGTAGAGTCTCTTGTTCACCTAGGTAGGCGTACTTGAGATGCTTGGGCAAGATTTATAGCTCTACGGAAGGTGATGACCCGATAGGTGGAGGAGTAAGACTTGTTGGCTCCTAATCTAATGAACTTGGGCTTGATGCCCACTCAATTGTAGAATTGACCATCTCGTCAAGGCTGAAATCCTCGAATTCCAACTCACTATCACACCTTGCTTCCAGTTCTATCTCCTCTATATGCTCACTAGTCACATTTTCAATTAAATTGACCTCAAAGGGTTCGTCGTTCATGTCATAGGGGTGTTTAACTAAGTTGAAAACATTGACTTCCTTGGTCATGTCTCCAAAGTCAATCTCATGGATTCATTTCTACAATTTATGATCGCATTAGCGATTGCGAGGAATGGACGTCCTAAGATGACGGGAGTTTGGGACGTAGGATTAGACACAGGTTGTGTCTCTAAAACAATGAAATCTACTGGGTAAATGAATTCTCCTACACGTATAAGAACATCGTTGATCTCTCCCTTTGGAACCTTAATTGATCGATCAGCTAATTGGATCATAACTTGAGTTGGGCTAAGTTTGCCTAACCCAAGTTATTGATATATGGAGAAGGGAAGCAAATTAATGCCTGCTCCTAAATCGAGAAGTGCTCTACTAATTTCAGCTTGACCTATTGTGCAAGAAATGGTGGGGCAACCAGGGTCTTTGTAATTGACTGGGATCTGGTTGGACAACTGCTCACATATGTTAGTGGCTAGAAAAATCTTCTTGGGCACATTTCTCTTTCTTTTCTTGGTGCACATGTCCTTAAGGAATTTGGCATAACTAGGGACCTATTGGATTGCATCAAGAAGTGGTATATCCAGCCTAACTTGATTGAACACCTCAAGCATTTTCTCCATATGTGTATTATTATTACTCCTAAGCCTATTTGGAAATGGGGCTATAGGTTGGTGCACTTGTTTTGCTGACTTATCAACTTCGGTTTCTTTGGAGTTTTGTGAAGGTATAGTGGAATTAGATGGAGTGCACGTTTGAGCTGGGGCCGGTGGCATGGATACTTGATTATCAACTTATTTTCCTGACCTCAATGTATGAACCAAGTTACAATGGTTTGGGTCTTGAGCCTCATTGGCTTGCCTAAGATTCCTAGGGTTGGTAATGGTTAACTTGGTAGAGTTCCCTTTGTCTTTCTTGTTGACTCAGTTGCATTTCTATCCTAGTCATGACTTGGGCTAGTGTTTCTTGGATCTTTACTAGAGTGTCTACCTTTCTTTTCATATTGGAGAGTCTTGTTTCCATATGTGAATTTTGAAAAGAGGGTGGAGGACTTTGGTTAGGAAAATATTGTTGATAAGGAGATTGTTGAAAATTGTGGGAGAATTTGGGCCTTGTTTGATCACTGTTGTTTGAGCCCCAAGAGAAATTTGGGTGATTTCTCCAACTGGGATTATAGGTGGATGAATTGATTGTTAGCAGGCCTTGTGAAGGCTGCTGCATTCATATGTTCAGGCAACGTTTGATGAGCTAAAAAGACAGGACATTCCTCGAACACATGGTTCATGGCTTGATAGTAAGTGCAGCCCACCGAAGGTGTTAAGCTGATTTGGTTCACCGAGATTGGCTCTTTAGTTTTTAGAGCTTCTAATCTTCACATCACAGCAGCTAGTTTAGCTTCGATAGCTTTGTTTGCCTCAATGGAATAGGCACCTCCTTTAGAAGAGTTAGGATCGTTAGTCCTAAATTTTTCTAGAGTTGTTTCCCATTGGATGGTCTTATCATCCAAGTCTTCATATAATAACCATCCTTCTTCTTTATTCTTTTTCAAAAATCCTCCTTGGCACATGGATGCTAATAGGGTTTTCGTTTGATATTCTAATCCATCATAAAGAGATTGGCAAAGTCGCCATTTCTCTATCCCATGGTGAGGGCATTGGGCAAGGAGGTCCTTAAAGCGTAAGAAATACTTTCAAAAAGATTCATTAGCTATTTGCTTAAACTGCAAGATGCTTTTTCTAATTTGTGCAGTCTTGTGAATGGGATAGAACTTCTTCAAGAAGGCTTTGACGAAATTATCCCATGATGATATGAACTGGCTTCTAGACTGTAGAGCGATTTCTTTGCTAAGTCTTTCAAAGAGAATGGGACAAAACATAATTTAATGGCATCTACTTCTAAGCTGAGTATTTTCATCATTAGACATACTTCCTCAAATTCCCTTATGAAAAAGTGCATTATCAGATTCAAATCCATGAAACTTGGGAAGAGTGTTGATGTATTGTGGTTTTAGCTCAAATTGGTTGTCTCCTACATCGGGAAGCTAAATGCAAGATGAAAGAGAGGTCCCGATAGGATAGAATCTATCTTGCAGTGATGGTGGTTGTGCCATATGTGAATCGGGTTTTTGTTCGGGTGGTGAATTGTTCCTAATTAGTCTAGATGTGACTAGGTCTCTGGACCAAGCTGACATGCACAGTTAAACAAGCAAGTTCATCCAATCAATGAAGAAAAGAGAAAAAATCAAAAATCAAAAATCAAAATCTAGGGTAAGCCTGGACTTAGACGACTCCTAACTTTAGACTGTCTTTAGGAGGTATATTACTGACCTTAACCGCAAGTTAATCGGCCAGGTAGGTGGCAAGATCGGTGGGAGGTATCCGTCAAAGATGGGCCTAATTATGCCAAACCACCAACCTTCGGGATTTCGCCCCTCAATCCCCTGCCTTAGACACCAATTTGGCAAGAGTTAATTTGAACAACTTCCTACTTCAGTCAATCTTTTAATGAGTGTGAGTTAACCTAAGGCCAGTAAATTTTTATTTTTAGGGTTAGGGTTATGAATGCAACATAGATGATTTGTGTGCCAAGGAAGGGTATTGACGTCCCCATCTTATCTTGTTTATGGGTTTATCCTTAAAGTGTTTTAGTGCATGTGTAAAGCAAAGACAAAAAATTTACACAAAAGCAGTAAATCAGCCAAGGTGCTTCCTAGTCTATATGCAATGTGAACGTACCTTGTCGCCAGCACTCTTCAATAGAAATTAAGAAATTTAAATAGGCACGTGCCTATGATGCAAAAGTCTAAAATTTTTTAATTAGTTAACTAATAGGTTACTGTTAATTAATTAGCAGTATGCAGGGTGATCACAGAGAAAAATTATCAAAGCAGTAAATAATACTTTGCAATTTGCAGCAACCTGCAAAAGATCAATTAGTAGTGATCACTAATGCCACAAAAATGCTGTAATTGCCGCGTTTGCGTGGCTGTTTAGTAGGCTCTGTTGCTCTACCTTCTAACGGTGAGGCACAGAGTAGCTAAATGTCCTTAGCTTCAGCTAGTTTTCCTGTTATCAAATCCTGCAAGCAAAAAAATAATTAGTTTAAGAGAATATCGTAACATTCCCTCCCCGACAACGGCGCCAAAATTTTGATTTAGAAGGAAAAATACTAAAGAAAGAGTTAGACTTAGAAAGTTCTTAGTCTCTTCTCAAAGTAACCACGTAGTAAGGGCTAGATGGGTCGATCCACAGGGAAGGATGGAATGGAAGCTTTTAGGAACGATTTCTCTAACAGTTAGCTTGGAAAAAAGAGATATTGATTGTAAAGAGATTTAATTAAGCAAAAAGAAATTATAGTCCACTAATCTTCTATCACAACCAAAGTATTAGTTAAAAGAGTGAACATCATATTGAATCCTAGAAGAATTATCTACCCTAGGGTTTTGATTGAGAATCAAGCAAGATGAGTAAAAATATTATAAACCCTAATTAGTGTGCACTAATTAAAATTAAACTATAGTTCATCCTAATTTCTAAGCATAGCATAAGAAAAGTCTTTGTTAAAACTTAACAAGATGCTATCAAAGTATTTAAATATGAACTATGAATAACCATTAAGAAGTGCAACCCTAAATTGGTTAAACCTATTTATTTATTCATCTTCAAGAACACTAATTCAATCTTAGGGTTTCTAACAAGCATAGATTTCAATCAGTTCATCTTTTAAACTAAACTTAGGTTGCTTGAGAGATTAACAAAATATAAGTTTAATTAGTTACTCATATTTTTATTTTTATTTTCAATTTTTATTATGAATAAGAAAAGTTGCATTAAAATTAAGAGAAGAAAAACAAATAAGCTAAACAAAAAAAAAACTAAACTGAATTAAAAAGCAAGAAGAGTAAAAAAATAAAGAACCTTATTTTATTGGATATCACTGACCAATTACAAAGCTCCTCTACTTCTTCAACAATCTTCTTCTCCAAATAAAAAAAACAAAATAATACAAGAAAATTCAAAAAGAAAAGAGAATCTAAAGGAAACCCTAAGCTTTAGCTCTGAGATCTGCCCTTCTCTGTTGCTCTGCAGGGGTATTTATAGGAGATGTGAGACGTAGAATTCCAATACAACTCTAACACGGAAACACGGCCCCAGATATCACCAAAGTGCCACGGAAATGCGGGTTCTTTTTCGCGTAGCTTCCTCTGATCCGTCCATCTGGAAATCTATCCTCAGATCTTGATTTTGGGCTCTGAATTTTGAAATGTGACGATCTCTTTAAATGACTTGGAACCAAGCTATCTCCAAATCAGAATCAAATTCGGATTTTTTTCCCCTTTATCTTTATCTTGCAAGCAACTAGGTTCAAATAGAAGTCCATCTCTGTCTTTAATTAGGATTAGAATCCATCTTGTTCTATCCATTCTTGCTTTAGATAAATCCAAATTTAAATAGGATAGAAAAGATGCTTCCTTTATCTTTCCTAATTACTCTTTATTTTCATATTTCTTGTGGAATTTTGGCTTCTTTTAGGCTTTCTCTTGGGCTTTCTTAAATCTTGGAGGTCAGCACATTACTAAACAATAAATGAATTAAATAGTAATGTTTTATAAAAAATTAAGTATGAAAATGTGAATGAAAATATGCATTATTGATGACCAATCACGTACTTAGATACGTGTTCCAATTTTTGATTGTATTCTTTGATTTTTCCTTGTATTTATTTTTGTTTTATAATTATTTATATCACTACTTGGTATCGGATCCGGATTCTCAGACTTAGAGCTAGCCCTAGTCTTAACCGAGGACTCGATCCCAGTGTATTGATCGATTTAATCTTTTAGATAGTTAAATTTAACCAATTTTAGTTTCAAATATTATTTTCCAATATTTTAGATTTTTCATGATTTTCTAAAATTTTCTGAATTAAATTGCAAATCTTCAAAACCGGTGTCGACTGGTGCCTCCGATCGATTCGTGGATTTTTAAATTACAAACAGAGTTGAATTTCTAGAAAATATTTTACATTATATCTTAAAATCACATTTTTTACCTAAATACTTTTTTGGAGATTTTTCAGAATTTATCAAAATTGAGTCGGATTTGGTGTCGACAGGTATTGCAAGTAGATTCTAAGATTTTTATTTTGAAAATGAGATTGAATTTATAAAATTTGATTTCACCTGTGTCTTAAAATAATATTATCTATTTTTGAGAATTTTTGGAGACCTTTTCAAGTACTCATTTCCCAGGCTTTTCTGGAGTTTTCAGTATTTTCTTAGATTCTAGAATTTATCCAAGTATTTTTATTTATTATTTTCTATTTTCCAATTTTTCTCCTCCACCTAATTTTCTTCTCTTCTTTTCCTTTTCCTTTCCTTCTCTTTTCTTTATTCTTTATTCTCAATCTTTCTCCATCACATAAAATCCCCAAGAATATCTTCTCCTCTACTTACTCTCTCACCTCTGCTGAACGCAACCTTCACCCATGTCAGATGCGAGACTGGCCCAAACGCGGGGTTCAATCTGCTGGACGCGGGGATCATTCCCTCCTTTTTCTCTCTCATTTAATTCCCCTCTAATCAACTTCATCAATCACCATCACTCCACTCATTCTCTCTCCTCTTCCAAACGCGACTTTGTGTTTTCCATCAACGCGGATCTGACCTCCGTGTCTGGGCTCATTTAGACCAGATGCGGGTCTAGTTTGGTTAAGACGTGAGTCTCAGTAATTTCCCCACTCTGTGTGTGTGTGTGTACTTATATATGTATATACCCATCTCTCTCTTCCTTTTTTATTTTTTCCTCTCCTTCTTCTATCTTTTCTAACCCAACGCACTCGAGCCTTTCCTGGCCGGCGAGCCTCCGGTGAGCGCCACCACTCCGGCCACTGTAGGCTATCAAAAAATTACTACGGACAAAGCCTCAGGCGCGAACCTCCCAGATGCGAAGTAGCTTTCCAGCCTCAGACGCGAACCTCCCAGACGCGAACTTTTCAGACGCAGACCTTGCGTTCCAATGTCAAACGCGGAGGTCGCCAGACGCGGACCTCGCATCCTTTGTCAGACGCGAAGGTCGCATTTCAACTCAAATGCGAGCCTGAGCAGCTCCGCGTTCTAACACAGACGCGAGCATGTGAGCTCCGCGTCTCAACATCAAAGCGAGATCTGCGTCCAGCGCGAGCCCCGCATTTCTGCTATAACTGACAGCCAAGAACTTAGTTAGTTACACCCCATTTTTTCTCCACAAAATAGGGAATACTTCCCATTATGGAGAGATTTAAGGGGCTGGTTACACCCCCCTCTCATTATGGAGAGATTTAAGGAGTTGGTTACACCCCAATTCCTCTGTAAATAGCGATGAATAGCTAGAGAAGAAAGAGGATGGCAGGGGAACCTCTCTAAGGGGCCCCGGGGGGAGGGGACCTCTTCTAAAAGAGGCTCTGAGGGGACCTCTTCTAAAAGGGCTGAGGAGGAGAGTCCCGGTGGAGGAATCTAAGAAGCCATGGGCAGAGGAGGAGAGCTACCTCACCAGAGTTCGATCCCGAAACTCTTGCAGCCTAGGAAGAGTTCAACTCTTTCTGTTAACTTGCTGAGTTTAAGTTCTTTAAATCTCTTTGAGATTCTATTACCGATAGGAGCTGTGCTACTCCGTCAGTGGATCCAAGAGAGGATCCACAAGAGAAACTTGATGTTCAGCCGTGTCAACGGAGAATAAGACTCACTCTCCACCGTCACGTGAAGAACCCAGCACTAAACAAAGGGGAGATTCAAGACATAACATCTCCCCTCCCTTGTAGTCGGGGCATTAGTTTGTTGTAAACTTTCAATTGATTCAAGGAAACTTTACACGAACTATTCTCCGTACCAAACAAGAGATGGCGACTCCGCTGGGGACAATGATTTTCTCAACCAACGAGAAAGTGGTGGCGCAAGCTGACGTCAAGATGCTTGGATTTACAGTCGAATCGCTTGTGATCGAATTCGACTAATAGAAGTTGAACTCCCCCAAAGCTTCGGGAGTCTCCTGTGGAGATAACATGATCAGCCTCAACGTCTTTTCAGAGACCCGTGCCATGACCCACGGTTAAGATGGCAATAGAGACCAATCTCTCTTCCATCCTTTTATCAAGGCACTTTCAGTTCCGGATGCCGGGGGTTCTCAACAACCTCGGCAACTCAATCGGAACGCCGAGAGACGGCGAAGGCGTTGCACTCATCGTCAGCAAACAGGAGTGGTTGCAACAGCATATGTGGCCCGCATCAATGTCTCCTACGAGACCCGCGAGGCCAATGATGATGAAGGCAAATCTCGCCGCAAAACTCCTCCCAAGGCTCAGCAAACTCGATTTGCAGGGGGTTCACATCAACTCCTGCGAGCCAAACAGATTGCTAATCGTCAACAAAGACGTCAAGTTCTCCATCAGCAAACAGAGCTCGCTTTCACCCCCGCGTTTCGGCACAAAACGCGAAGTTCGCTTTCTGCCCCGTATTTCTGCAACAAAACGCGATGCTCGCATTCACGAGCTGCGCGTTTCAGTGCCAAAACGTGAAGTTCACGTCCAGCCTCAAGCTGAGCCAAAACACGAGAACGCGCGACCATGTTCAGCTTAAGGCCACACCAGAACATGACCTTAGCGTGCGAGAGTCACTAACAGTGTTAAAGGTTGACTTTCACGTTTCTATTCAAAAGCACAAGACACGCGTTTAGCAGGAGGCTATGCCAGAATGAGATCATCGCGTTTCACTTTAGAAACGCAAGGTTCGCGTTCAGCCCTAAAAGGCCATGTTCAAATATGAACTGAGAAGCTCTCATCCCATGGGTTCGAGTGCCATTGCGAGCAGTTAATCTCGGTGGTGTTCTTTGATTATCACTGCAACTTTCAGATGACTGAGCTGTCAGTTTTTAGCCTATAAGGCTTCAAACTCAAACTTCCCCAAGAGACGCAGACCTCGTGTTCCAATGTCAGACGCGGAGGTCGCCAGACGCGGACCTCGCGTCCTTTCTCAGTCAAACACGACGGTCGCCAGACACAGACCTCTTGTTCTAATGTCAGACGCGGACCTCGCGTCCTTTCTCAGTCAAACACTGCGGTCGCCAGACGTAGACCTCGTGTTCCAATGTCAGACGCGGAGGTCGACTGACGCAGACCTCACGTCCTTTCTCAATCAAACACGGAAGTCGCCAGACACGGACCTCACGTTCTTTCTCCGACGTGAAAACACGAGCCTAAGTAGAAGGTTTGCTAAAAACCTTGAGGGACTTGGTCCCATCCTCTCCTCCAAAATCTCCTACTAATTCTCTTCCATAGAATGGTAGGGCCACAAAAATACCTATGTCCATTCCTCCAATGAAATGAACTGGGATTTGTCATGTTAACAATAAACCTCTGACAAACCAGATTTTTCAATCCTTAGTGGATTCTGTCAAGTTAATATTAAACCTCTGACAATGAAACTCATTAAAATCCCGCTGTTATATTGATACTACACTTGTAACAGTGAATTTACACACCTCTAGGAAATCAATGATTGTCATGTTAATATTAAACCTCTGATAGTTCATTTTATTTTCCACCAAAATCCCCTACCAATTCTCTTCCATAGAGTGGTAGGTCCACAAATACAATCATTGTCAAGTTTAATATCAAACCTTTAACAATGGAAAGTTTTAATACTCCCCAGCGAGTACAAGCTTCACTTGTCGCTCCTCTACATGGAGTCACAAATCAACCAAATTGTCAAGTTAATACTACACCTCTGATATTTCAACTCCACTTGTCAATTCTCATCAATAGAATGACAAGTCCTCATAATTGTTCATATCGCAAACCAACTACTGTCATGTTAATATTACACCTCTAACAAACTACTGTTATGTTAACACTACACCTCTAACAGTGATTGAGTTGCTACCAAGTTCAATATTAAACCTCTGACAGTCACTTTTCCTCAGGCTTCCATATCGAAGCTGACATGAGCGATACTAAGTTTAACATTACACCTCTAGCATCCAGGTCATTGCTAAGTTCAACAATACACCTATGACAATGACTTTCCCTCGAACTTCCGTATCGGAGTCGAGATGACCAATGCTAAGTTTAACATCACACCTCTAGCCTTACCTCCATTGTCAAGTTTAACACAACCTATGACAGTGATATCTTCAGTCTCCCCAATGAAACCGAAGTTCTTATGGAGCTAAGTTAACAGTACACCTCTAGCTCATATTCTTGTCAAGTTAATATCACACCTCTGACAAGATTCAATCTGATCCGTTAAGTTAATATCACCCCAAAATCCCTTACCAATTCCCATCCATGGAATTATAGGACCACAAAAAAGCCTGTGACTATTTTCCCAGTGAAATAATCACAAATCAAACATGCCAAGTTAACATTATACTTCTGACATATTCACTGTTAAGTTAACATTAAACCTCTAACAGTGATTTCTCTCAATTTTCTCAGTGGAATAAATCACAAATCAAACCTGTCATGTTAATATCACACCTCTGACAATAAGACTTTGATGTTTCCCCGGGGGTAAAATTTTAACTTGTTAATTCTCTTCAACAGAATAACAAGTCCACTCATAATACTGTTATGTTCAAAATCACACCTCTCACAGTAGACAAATCCCGGTCAAGTTAACATCAACCTCTGACCAAACTTGCTCAAATCACAGGACAAATTCCGGTCAAGTTAACATCACACCTCTGACCAAAATTTCAGCTTGTCGGTCCTCTTCAATAGGATGGCGAGTCCACCAAACTGCGCAAATCGCAGAATATCTCGGTCAAGTTAACATCACACCTCTGACCAAACTTGCTCAAATCGCAAGACAAATTCCGGTCAATTAACATCACACCTCTGACCAAAATTTCAACTTGTCAGTCCTCTTTAATAGGATGGCGAGTCCACCAAACTGCGCAAATCGCAGAATATCCCAGTCAAGTTAACATCACACCTCTGACCAAAATTGCTCAAATCGCAAGACAAATTCCGGTCAAGTTAACATCACACCTCTGACCAAAATTTCAGCTTGTCTGTCCTCTTCAATAGGATGGCGAGTCCACCAAACTGCGCAAATCGCAGAAATCCCGGTCAAGTTAACATCACACCTCTGACCAAACTTGCTCAAATCGTAAGACAAATTCCGGTCAAGTTAACATCAAACCTCTGACCAAAATTTCAACTTGTCAGTCCTCTTCAATAGGATGGCGAGTCCACCAAACTGCGCAAATCGCAGAATCTCTCGGTCAAGTTAATACTACACTTCTGACCATAGTTGCTCATATCGCAAAATAAATCACTGTTAAGTTAACATTACACCTATGACAGTGATTTCCTCGATTTTCTCAGTGAAAATGAGATCTTTCAATGCTAAGTTAAACATCACACCTCTAGCATGCCTTTCATTGTTAAGTTAACATTACACCTATGACAATGATATTCTCTCAATTTTCTTAATGAAAATGAGACTTTCGTGGTGCTAAGTTAATATCACACCTCTAGCACACATCTTTGTCAAGTTAATATCACACATCTGACAATTCAATTTGCTCAAATTGCAAACCCAAACCGTTACGTTAACATTACTCCTCTGACGGTAAAGATCTTCATGGATCCTCAACAAATCCAATCTCGCTTGTCATTCTCGTCAATAGAATGACAGGTCCACTTAAATTGCGTAGATCGCAAAATCAATCGCTGTTATGTTAATATCACACCTCTAACAGCAAACTTTCATTCCAGCAGAGTTCTAGTCATGTTAATACTAAACCTCTGACGGTAGACTCTGGCATAAATCCCCAGCGGATCAAACTCCACTTGTTATTCTCATCAATAGAATAGCAAGTCCACAAAACTTATTCAAAAACACAAATCCAGATCTCACTGTCAAGTTAACATCACACCTCTGACAGTAACCTTCTCAAATTCCCCCGATAGAGTTATTTAATTTGCTAAGTTAATATCACATCTCTGGCAATTAAAGCTCTTTCAAAGAAGCTTTGAGCGTGAACTTCGCGTCTCAAGTACAGAGCCGCGTCTCAATGAACTAAAGAGTTGCGTCTCAACAGCAAGTAAAGGCTGTGTCTCTACAGAAATTGAGAGCCACGTCTCTACAACAATTGAGAGTCGCATCTCAACTTTGGTGAAGCTTGCGTCTCCACTTGATCAGTGTGCCAGAACTGCATCTGCGAGAGCTGCGTCCTCTCTTCCCCCTAATAAAAGAGTATGTCTCTGCTACTGCAATCAGTTCAACAGTACACTGGCAAAGGCAATTGACAACTCCACTGGTTCAACAGTACACCGACAATCAAATTACAAACGATCTTTCTTGGAGGCTTCAAGCAGTTCAATAGTGTTGGCCCGGAGGCCTTCCACTCTAGTTTTGATGATGATTAACTTATATAGTTATGTTTAATAATAATCTTGTGATTTTAGTTTCAGATCATGTGACAAGATATTAGTTGGTGATTGCTTCAAAAAGAGGAGTTTGGAAGCCTTCACTTGGTGATTCCCGAGCCCGAGCGTCAAGATCATTCATAGCCATGCTCGTTGGATCACGGTGTTTTAGATCGAGTCGACTTGAAGATGAAGATCGTCAAGAAGACTTAGGTATCCATAGTTTAGTGTGTTTTAGATCCATTCGTAAAGATAAGAATAGTTGATATGCTCAAGTGCACAACACACACGTTTTTTGGATTTTGGTTTTCATGAATAGTTTAGATCAAAACAAGTTTAAATGGTTTTTATGTATATTAGATGTGTTCGATATACATACTTGCTTAAACTTCTTAGACAAACTTATTTTGACTATCCTATTCATGTATTGAAAAATACAAGTTTGATAAAATACAAGTTTTGGTTTTTGAAAAAATGTTAAAACACAAAAATGGTTTCATATGCTTGATATTTGAGTTGAAATGTTTATCACAAGTTTATATATCAATACAAAATGAGAAAACTATTTTTGGGGATTTTTAGAAGTTTTTATAAGATTTATTAAAATATTTTTAACCCCTGTTTCTGATCCAGAACAGTGGCTGACAGGCCAGGTCGGTTGACCGCCACGGTCGACCGCACCAAGGGCCGGTCGACCGAGAGGTCGACCGACGTGCACAGCCTTGTGCACGCCTGGCAGACACATGGGACGGTCGACCGGACCAGAGAGCTTTGCTCTCTGTATCTGGGCGGTCAACCGAGCGGTCGACCGGGATGCCCCAACGGTCATAATTATGGCCGTTGGCGGTCGACCGGACGGTCGATCGCAGGCCTGTCAGGCTGACAGATCAGCCTAACGGCTAGTTTCTGGTTTGGCCTATATAAACCCCATTTCTTGGGGGTTTGAATAAGATTTCAAGAGCAAAAATTCCTACTTTTTTGAAGTGTTTTTAAAGTTTTAAAAAGTGTTTTAGAGCTTCAAAGATTTCATCTTTATTGTTTTTCAAGGGTTTTTGAAAATCAAAGAAAACTAGGTTTTGGGATATTGTTTGGATTTTCATTTCTGTCATCTACAAGAGATTTCCCAAGTAGTTTTCTTTGTTATTTGCTTTTCAAAAACACCTTGATATCCACTTGAGCTATATCTTCTATCCTAGTCTATTAGGATCTTTGTTTGTGAAAAAAGAGAAGTATTTGAGGTTGATTAAGCCTCCTAGTTGTAAACACCCTTGCTTTTGTTGTATCCCTCTTTGGTAGAGGTTGATCGGGTGATTGGTTTGCTCCCTCTTTGGTAGAGGTTGAGGATTGTGGTTTGCTCCCTCTAGTGAGAGGTGGAGTTTGGTTTGTATCCCTCTTCGGTAGAGGTGATTGTGGTTGTTTGGCTACGGGCCTACCCCTCGGTTGTGAGGTGGTGTTTGAGAGAGGAGTTCGGTACTCCTTGTTGTAAAAATCCTCCTCGGTGGAGGTTCCCTCGGTGGGAGTCCTCGGTGGACAAGATAGTGGATTAGAAATCCTTCTCGGTGAAGGCGGGGACGTAGAGCTAGGGGCTCGAACCTCGAAACATATCTTTATGTTTGTGTTTGATCCATTGTCTCTCTAACCCTCTCTCTTTTATTTGTGCAAAAACATCATTCTTAGCATCATATCATATTTGCTTGTGTTGTGCCTTGCATCTTTCATATTGTTCATCTTTATATGCTTGGCTTGCTTGTGTGTGCCTCACTTATACTTAACCACAAGAGCTTCATATAGCACCTCAACCCTTATCTAGGGGAATCAAGAGGAGTTCGTCCAGAGCCCTTCACGGGGAATTCGGCTACACTTGTTGGTTGTATTAAGTGTGTTGCAAAATTATTTTTAGCTTCCGCATTCTTCCGCATTTAGTTTCTAGATTAGCACTATCACCTATTCACCCCCCTCTAGGTGATTTCAATTGGTATCAGAGCCTACACTCCTGATACTTTAGGTTTAACAACCTAGGAGTGAGATCTTGGTTTAGCTAATCTACCATTTGCTTGCACACATATAGTTTGGACCCATGGACTTCATGACCCTACCTATGTTTGATTCTTCCAACATTGTTGTTTGGAAGACTAAGATGTCCATCTTCTTACAAACCCTAGGATATAGGTTCACCTTGCCATTACCAAGGAATCCAACTTAGTGATAGCAAGCATATAGAGGCCAATGCACTAGCCCTTGAGGCTATTAGAAGCACATTAAATAAAGAATATCTTATGCTTACTTCTAACTTTGATTCCGCATTTGCAGTGTGGAACATGTTGACAACCACAACCACCTCCAAGCTTCAATTGCCTATCCAACAAGAGGAGGAATCTAGTGGAGAATCCGAGCCACAACAATGCTATATGATCCAAGGGAATGACTCCCTTGAGGTACACTAGGAAACTCACTTAGATGATGATGATGCTAGTTCTTCTAATGATTATGTTGATACCCATGCTTTAAATGAAGAACTTTCTATTGTGTGTGAAAAATTGATTGAAAAATATAAAGTTTTGAAAAAGAAGACATTTGCTTTAACTAAAGAAAATGAAAAATTATCTTCTAAACTTGACAAGGTTTTGCAAGAGAAGGTTGAGGTCTATAATGAAAGGGATTCATTGAGATCTCAACTTGATCTTGCACTAAAAGAAAATAATTTTTTGGAAAATAAAATTGATTGTGATAATGTGTTGAAGAAAAATGAGTTTTTATCTTCAAAAGTTGATTTTGTTATAAAAGAGAATGTTGCTTTGAAAAATAAAATAATTTCCATTTCAAATGATTTAAATGTTTGTTTAAAGAAAAATGTTTCTTTGTAAAATAAGATTGATGCACATGTTTGCCATGCTAGGGTAGTATCTCACACTTTACCTATTGCATGTTCCACTTCTTCTTTGATTGAAAATGATATAAATTTAATTAAGAAGAAAATGGATTGTTTGGGATCCACTATGAGCCAATGTGCCATGAACCATACACGCTTGGAAACTTTGTTTCGAAAAAAATAAGTTCCATCTATTATTCATGCACACCCCCCACGGCATACACATGCTCCTCACGGACACCATCATCACTTGTATGCTCATGTGTACACTTGTACACATTGTGGACGTAAGGGCCACCTTGCTAAATTTTGCTATGATCATATACATGTTTCTAATTTAGCAAATAATTTTGTTTGGGTTAGAGAAGGTACTAACCCCATGGACCCAAAAAGTTGTGGGTACCAAAGACCACCCCTCTTGTTTATGATGTAGGTGTGGGCTCTCGCATGATGTGAGAGTGACGGTACCTTGGAGTGGATGCGTTCCGAGCTTCATGAGAATTATGTGGATGCATCACTTTCAAGGGATGTTTGGTGGAGAGGACCACCATGTTTTGGAAACTTGGAGAGTTGCCTTCTAGGTTTTGGTAACGATCTCTAGCTCCTAATTATTGTTTTGCATGCTTTTCATGTTTATTATATATAGCATGTTTTGTTATTTTAAATTATTATGAAAATGCCATGATTATTAGACTCTTGACATACATGTATAGTATTTGAGACACCCATGTTTAATATGGACTATTATTTTGTGTTCTCACCATTTGTTTAGCTATCATGTTTATCATAGGTTTAATAACATGTGAATTTTCTTAATAATCATGTTTATGTTTCTTCATATTTATTCATATCTTGTTTTTATGCTTCATGCGTTGATTACATGTTTAGATGTTAGTTTTCATTAAGACTAGGTATATATTTGTGCATATAGTAGGCCACAAATAAATTTATATATGTTTGAGCTTGAATGCTTATTTGAACCCATTAGATGTGCTAGTATAGTCTAGTTTTGATGATTCATGCATTTTAAACTTATATTCCCATTTTTGGATTTGTTTCATGTTTCTATGTGTTTATGTTTAACTTCATGTATATGTCCATTTTATTCCAAATTATTGTTATACATATACATCTTTTTGAGCCACGTGCCTTCATGCATATATCTTTGTGGACTCGTTGTGTTTGGATATGTATGAATACTTTAGTTTGTATAGGACATACATATACCTTGAAGTTTAAATAGTTTTGATGATTTTTATGTTTTCATATTTCAAGGAATATTGAGCTTATTGTCCATCTTTTATGATTATGATCTTCACATCTTATTTGTACACTCACATCTATTGTTTACTCACGTTTTGTTTTCATGAGTTATATTTATGCTTCATTGATTATGAGTGTTAGCTATTTTGTGAATTTCATGTTTTTATGAAAAATAATTTGTTTTTATTCCTTGCTTGAAGGATTTCGTACTAGTTAACAAGTTTTTCCATTTAACTAGTTCATATTCTTCATATGGTAGAGTTTTCAAACATACTTTATTTTTCAAACCTATTTTTGAAAACCCCTACCATCCACGGGCGGTTGGTTGGGAGACCATGCCTTGTGTATGCTTCACATTGAAAATCTTTTAAACATAAGCATGTGTTGGGAGGTTAGGAATATGAGATATACATTTGAGCTTATTGTTGTTTCAATTGGTATCATTGGATTCTTTCAATTGGTATCAATTTTGACTTTTATTGTATCTCATATATTTTCGTATATGTATGCTTGCATTTCAAAGAATATCAATTTCAATTGGTATCTATTTTTCATACAGATATATGTTTGTGTTTATGCTAAGCTTGAGTTTCAATTTTGTTTCAATTGATTAGTTTTTAATTGGTATTCATATACAAGCTTATGCCATGTTTCTTTTGGTATTTCATAAAGAGGGAGAAAATTTCTATTTCATATTTCAATTGGTATTTGATTTCCACTCCCTTGCTTTATGATAGAAAATATTGAATTTCCATTTTGGTATCATTTTCTTTTAAAGAATAATAATTTCAATTAGTATCAAGATTTATGTTTAGGATTCACTGTTTATAATGTTTAAATTTCTATTGATATCAAGATGCACTACTTTAACACATTCTTAATTGGTATCAAATTTATTTTTATTGAGAAAATTCAAAATGTTTTAATAAGAAATGTTTTAAAAAAAAATTTTGATTTGTATTGCCTATATGCAAGGAGAGCTTAACATCTCTTCTACATATAGATTCATGATGAGTGTATCGTGTATTGAGGAGCTTGACAACTCTTCTTTTTGTGGTACACGTGTGTAGGGGGAGCTTCACATCTCCTCTTATGCATTACATAGTGTACGTTATGTGAATTAGGGCTTGTCAACCCTCCTTCATGTAACGTATCTATATAAGGAAGCTTCACATCTTCCTCTTCATGAATGTATATCGCATATACCATTTGTTGATTGATCTATGTTCACTTTTAAATTGGTATCAAGAGGCACTTCATTGACATATTTTTTAATTCGTATCATGTTTAATGTCACCCCTTATTGACTTTGTTTTTGTTTTATACAAAAAAGGAGAGAACATTGTTTTTATTGTTTTGACCCTTTTGTTGATTCTTTGTTTCGAACAAAATGGAGAGAAAAATTTATTGTTTTGGTTTTTACCCCTTTATTGATGATTGACAAAAAGGGGGAGAATTATTTGAGAAGTTTTATATATGCATATTTATGATTTTGCATATATTAAGTTTAATTGGTATCTAGAGCATGTTTATATGTTTTGTTTTTTATTTGAAAATTTCATTGATATCTAGAGCCTTTTATTGTTTATGCATATCTATGCATTCATGTTTAAGAGCCTTATTGCATATTCATTATGTTTATTTGTTTATGCATGAGTTAAGGGGGAGCTTCTTTGAAGCTTAACTTTAATCCATGCATATATAACTCCATGAGTTTTGTCATCATCAAAAAGGGGAGATTGTTGGCCCGGAGGCCTTCCACTCTAGTTTTGATGATGATTAACTCATGTAGTTATGTTTACTAATAATCTTGTGATTTTAGTTTCAGATCATGTGACAAGATATTAGTTCGTGATTGCTTCAAAAAGAAGAGTTTAGAAGCCTTCACTTGGTGATTCCCGAGCCCGAGCGTCAAGATCATTCATAGCCATGCTCGTTGGATCATGGTGTTTTGGATCGAGTCGACTTGAAGATGAAGATCGTCAAGAAGACTTAGGTATCTATAGTTTAGTGTGTTTTAGATCCATTTGTAAAGATAAGAATAGTTGATATGCTCAAGTGCACAACAAACACGTTTTTTGGATTTTGGTTTTCATGAATAGTTTAGATCAAAACAAGTTTAAATGGTTTTTATGTATATTAGATGTGTTCGATATACATACTTGCTTAAACTTCTTAGACAAACTTATTTTGACTATCCTATTCATGTATTGAAAAATACAAGTTTGATAAAATACAAGTTTTGATTTTTGGTAAAAATGTTAAAACACAAAAATGGTTTCATATGCTTGATATTGAGTTGAAATGTTTATTACAAGTTTATATATCAATGCAAAATGAGAAAACTATTTTTGGAGATTTTAGAAGTTTTTATAAGATTTATTAAAATATTTTTAACCCATGTTTCTGACCCAGAACAGTGGCTGACAGGCCAGGTCGGTCGACCGCACCAAGGACCGGTCGACCGAGAGGTCGACCGACGTGCACAGCCTTGTGCACGTCTGGCAGACACATGGGACGGTCGACCGGGGCGGTCGACCGGACCAGAGAGCTTTGCTCTCTGTATCTGGGCGGTCGACCGAGCGGTCGACCAGGATGCCCCAACGGTCATAATTATGACCGTTGGCGGTCGACCGCAGGCCTATCAGGCTGACAGATCAGCCTAACGGCTAGTTTCTGGTTTGGCCTATATAAACCCCATTTCTTGGGGGTTTTGAATAAGATTTTCATGAGCAAAAATTCCTACTTTTCTAAAGTGTTTTTAAAGTTTTAAAAAGTGTTTTAGAGCTTCAAAGATTTCATCTTTATTGTTTTTCAAGGGTTTTTGAAAATCAAAGAAAACTAAGTTTTTGGGATATTGTTTGGATTTTCATTTCTATCATCTACAAGAGATTTCCCAAGTAGTTTTCTTTGTTATTTGCTTTTCAAAAACACCTTGATATCCACTTGAGCTATATCTTCTATCCTAGTCTATTAGGATCTTTGTTTGTGGAAAAAGAGAAGTGTTTGAGGTTGATTAAGCCTCCTAGTTGTAAACACCCTTGCTTTTGTTGTATCCCTCTTTGGTAGAGGTTGATCGGGTGATTGGTTTGCTCCCTCTTTGGTAAAGGTTGAGGATTGTGGTTTGCTCCCTCTAGTGAGAGATGGAGTTTGGTTTGTATCCCTCTTTGGTAGAGGTGATTGTGGTTGTTTGGCTACGGGCCTACCCCTCAGTTGTGAGGTGGTATTTGAGAGAGGAGTTCGGTACTCCCTTGTTGTAAAAATCCTCCTCGGTGGAGGTTCCCTCGGTGGGAGTCCTCGGTGGACAAGATAGTGGATTAGAAATCCTTCTCGGTGAAGGCGGGGACGTAGAGCTAGGGGCTCGAACCTCGAAACATATCTTTGGTTTGCGTTTGATCCATTGTCTCTCTAACCCTCTCTCTTTTATTTGTGTAAAGCATCATTCTTAGCATCATATCATATTTGCTTGTGTTGTGCCTTGCATCTTTCATATTGTTCATCTTTATATGCTTGGCTTGCTTGTGTGTGCCTCACTTATACTTAACCACCAGAGCTTCTTATAGCACCTTAACCCTTATCTAGGGGAATCAAGAGGAGTTAGTCCAGAGCCCTTCACGGGGAATTCGGCTACACTTGTTAGTTGTATTAAGTGTGTTGCAAAATTGTTTTTAGCTTCCGCACTCTTCCGCATTTAGTTTCTATATTAGCACTATCACCTATTCACTCCCCCCCCCTCTAGGTGATTTCAAATAGTACACTCACGAAGACCAGAACCCAGACAAGTTCAAGCTCGAGACTGCCTCTCAGAAGAATGCCAGTCTGATTACAGGAAGTTCCGATTCAACTGAAGTCCAAAGTATTCGGAAATCCGTCTTAGTCAACCACGGAATATCGAAAACTTTGGAGGGGGTTCTGTAAGCTATCAAAAATTTACTACGGACAAAGCTTCAGACGCGAACCTCCCATGCGGAGATAGCTTCCAGCCTCAGACGCGAACTTCCCAGACGCAGACCTTGCGTTCCATGTCAAACGCAGAGGTCGCCAGACACAGACCTCGCATCCTTTATCAGACGCGAAAGTCGTCAGTCGCGAAGGTCGCGTTTCAACTCAAACGCGAGCCTGAGCAGCTCCGCGTTCTAACACAGACGCGAGCATGTGAGCTCCGCGTCTCAACATCAAAGCGAGGTCCGCGTCCAGCGCGAGACCCGCATTTCTGCTAAAACTGACAGCCACGAACTTAGTCAGTTACACCCCATTTTCTCTCCACATAATAGGGAATAACTTCCCATTATGGAGAGATTTAAGGGGCTGGTTACACCCCCTGTAACCCCCTGATCCCTGATATACGTATCACAGTATCAGTACGCGATACAGCGTATATTATTGATTTGACCTCCGTGTAGTCCGATGAGCCGATTTCAGTTTAAATAATCATTTTCTAATATTTTTGATTTTTCAGAATTTTCTGGAATTTTTCTGGATTATTTTGGAAAATCTCCGTAGTCGGTGTCGACCGATATCGCTAATAGGCTTTACGATTTTTATTTCACAAATGGAGTAGAATTTTGAGAATTGACTTTCACCGTATGTCTTAGAATCACATGAGCTACGTTTGGGTATTTTTGGGGATTTTTCTAAATTTATCAAAAATCTGGCCAACTGGTGTCGCCTGGTATCGGCGAAATCTTCTGGGATTTTTAATTTACAAACTGGATTGAATTTCTTCAACCGTCTTCATATTCGGCGAAATCTTCTGGGATTTTTATTTACAAACTGGATTGAATTTCTTCAAACCGTCTTCATATTCTGTCTCAGAATAATATTTTCTATTTTCTATAATTTTTGGGCACCGTTCGGATCTAGTCGAATTTTGGCCGAATTAAACAATATTATTTTAATAATTAAAACCCTTTTTTTTTTCTTTTCTTTTTCTTTTTCTTTCTTCCTTCTTCTCCAATCTTCTTCTCCCACCGCCTCTTTCAATCAAAACCCAACCGCCTCTTTTTCTCTCTCCTCCTAATAAAACCTCCCTCTCTCTTCCTCTCTCAAAAACTCTCTCACATACTCTCTCTCTCTCTCTCTCATACTCTCTCTCTCTCTCTCATACTCTCTCTCTCTCTCTCCAATCCCTCTCTCTCTCTCTCCATCTCAAACCTCTCTCTATCTCACTATGCCTCTCTCTCTCACTCTCTCTGCAGACCACTCGGGCCGGGCATGGCCGTTGCCAGCGGCCAGCCAGGCCGGCGGCACGCCGAGCCGACCGCCGGCGGCGCGGGAGGCCGACCAGCCGGCGGCACTGGTGGTGGGGGGCTGGCGCCCCCACCCTCTCTTTCTTTCCCTCTCTCTCTCGCGGTGGGGACCCCGGCGGCCATGGGCGCCGGAGCGGCGCCGGGGTGACACCGGCGCCGGCGGGGTGGCCGCGCCGGCGAGGCGGCCGCGCCGCCTGGGCAGCCAGGCGGCGGGCGCGCAAGGGCGGCGGCAGCAGCCCATGGCTGCTGCTGCTGCTTCTCATTTGGGTGAAAAAGACCCAATGGGTTTGGGTTTGGGTTTAACCAAACCCGACCCATTTGCACCCAACCCGACCCGTTAAAAGTAACATTGCATTTTAGCCCCTGTCAAATTCTAAATTACTTTGGGGCCCCTGCAAAATTACAATAAGCCCCCTGAATTTTTCAGTTATTGCGTAACTAACCTTTTGTATCGGTTTTGGTTTTCGAGCAATATCAGGAGCATCCAGACTCCGATTTGGATGATTCTGGATCCGTTGCGATCGTGGGAAAGAGAGCTACCTGCTTATGGCCAGTTTGTGAGTGTTTTTATTTTATAAATTATCTTTTATCATGTTTAGGGATATGAATTGATTGCTTTCTGTGACAAATCATGATTATGGATAAAATACGGTAACTACTAATTATCAACTGATAATGATTAGACATGCATTGTAATAAGAATAACCTAGAATATTTTTAGGTATTTCTTGATTTAGAATAAAGATAAGGAGGTAATAATAATAATAAATACTGACATTGACAACTCGGACACAGTCATTCTACTTGCACAGCAGCTGCCACTCGGCCACTAGGTCGTCATATGCTTGTACACTCTTATGACATGTAGTGTATCACAGTCACGTGACATGCATACTGATCCACAGATACACTATGACATTACACTGGTACTAGACATGCATGCTAGACACCGTTACTATAAGACACCGTCGACCACTACGCATGCTTATGGCTACACGGATACTGTAGTTCACTGTACATGATAGTAGACACTGACCATTGTTATTACCTGTGCATGTTACACAGATACTATGACACGGCACACTTGTTATTTCGTAGGCATAGCCCACTGATACCGTTATGTAATGTATTGTTATCCTCGTTACATGGATTCTCGGCATATCACTGCATGGGCTACTGCATTTTATATTAGCATGATCATCATACACATTCCTGTCATGCGTACATATTACAGTTACACGTGTCTGTGTTTTCTATCTTCTTGTCGTATGGATCACCGTGCTTATTACATGTATTATTGTGCCATGTTACCGTATTCATGTTATATGATTGTTTCCTGTTACTGATATGGATATTCCTGATACTGGATATGAGAGCTGTTGATAAGAGATATGTGGAAGCCCACATCTATTGTTCCCGTTATATTGTTCCCGTATTATATTGTTCTCGTTTCCCGTTATATTGTTCCTGTTATATTGTTCCCGTTTCTCGTTATATTGTTCTATGCTATCAACAGAGCTCTGGTCCAGTTATCATGTTACCCGTATTATGTACAGTAGTTGTTCTTGTTACATTGTATACTTGACATATCAGATCATAAAGTTAACTGGGGTATGGGGGAGACTCGACGGTTGATTAGATCTTATCGGGTGATGTACTGGATCCATATTGTTCTCCCACTGCAAGGGACGGTAGTGCTACCTACCAATTGCTCCATGAGCTCTTGTTACTTGATTCATGCTCCCCTCTTAGCGGAGGGCCCTGGTCTCAGCAGCCAGGGGTTTGTTTAAGGCCGTTATCTCGGTATGCACAGGATACACCTACCCATAAGACTCCTCGACCATGAGTTTCCAAGTAACATAATAAAACAGTATACACAATAGTGACGTCGGGAACACTTGTTATTTGGTTACTCTCTCGTTTGGATAATGGTACCCGTAGGCCATGTCCGGATGGGTTCGACTGGAGTGCGGGCTCCAGTATGAACTGCCAGTGGTATGGGACACTGGAAGAGATTGACTAAAATACCAGGTGATACTGATTGTTATTATTGTATAAAACACATGACATGCTCTACACATGTATATTATTGTCCCTTCGTAATTGTTACTATTGCTGCTATGTTATTCGCTATCATGTTACCTGTATATCATGTTACATTTTCTGATATTCGTTACATTCCATGTGGTACCATGCGATTCATGTACATGTATAATATGCATTACATATGGTCTGTTTCCTGTATTCCTTGCAGACATCATGATTGTATATGCACGACACCGTATGATGGTTATATTGCATATGCTCACCTGCATGTTTATATTGCATATGCCCACCTGCCTGTTCATATTGCATATGCCCACCTGCATGTTCACTTATATCACGTCACCACTAGACAACATCATTTTATAAACTGGATACAACTATAGACATGATCCGATGATAACCGGCAAGGTAGTGATGATAATAAAAGATGACATGTTTATCTATTTCCACTGCTTATTATATCCTTATTATATGGTATCACTAGTCCCACATCATGTATTATATATGTATCGTGCTTGTATTACTATTGTATATATTACTACCTCCTCCTTCATTTTACCACTCACTAGGTCGCTTTCTGACGACCCTGGGTTTGCGTGCCCAGGTTGGAGATCCGAGTTATCGTTCGGGCAGCTAGTTCATTGGATTCACATAGTAGACTTTACCATCGGGATTCCTTTATAGGTATCTTTGTGCTTTGTTCATGTTATCTTATTTATCCCTGTTTATATATCTGTTATGATCGCTCACCCCTTTCTGCAGGTATTCTTGTACTTATGTCATGCTGGAACTCCTGTGTATATTGAGGTTATATCCTGTACTGAGGCTTAACGTATGCGTGAGGTTGTTTTCACCTCGCGTATGTACGTCGCCATAACATCCCCATACCTGCGGATCGGGGCGTTACACCCTCTCTCATTATGGAGAGATTTAAGGAGTTGGTTACACCCCAATTCCTCTATAAATAGTGATGAATAGCTAGAGAAGAAAGAGGACAACATGGGGACCTCTCTAAGGGACCCCGGGGGGAGGGGACCTCTTCTAAAAGAAGCTCTGAGGGGACCTCTTCTAAAAGGGCTGAGGAGGAGAGTCCCGGTGGAGGAATCCAAGAAGCCATGGGCAGAGGAGGAGAGCTACCTCACCAGAGTTTGATCCCGAAACTCTTGCAGCCTAGGAAGAGTTCAACTCTTTCTGTTAACTTGCTGAGTTCAAGTTCTTTAAATCTCTTTGAGATTCTATTACCGGTAGGAGCTGTGCTACTCCGTCAGTAGATCCAAAGAGAAGATCCACAAGAGAAACTTGACGTTCAGCCGGTCAACGGAGAACAAGACTCACTCTCCACCGCCACGTGAAGAACCCAGCACTAAACAAAGGGGAGATTCAAGACTCAACATCTCCCCTCCCTTGTAGTCGGGGCATTAGTTTGTTGTAAACTTTCAATTGATTCAATGAAACTTTACACGAACCATTCTTCGTACAAAACAGCCACCACCTTCTCTCTTATTCTCCAACAAACTCCCCAAACCCCAACTCCAAACGACCATCACCACCAACCTCCTTCTTCATCACCAAACCTACCCAAAACCACCCCTTTCTCCTCCATCTCCACCACCACCAACACCGCCACGACCATCGGCAGCTTTCCTCCATCATACTCTTTAATCTTAGCTATTCCTTGTTGGCCCAAAGGCCTTCCACCCTAGTTTTGATGATGATTAACTCATGTAGTTATGTTTACTAATAATCTTGTGATTTAGTTTCAGATCATGTAACAAGATATTAGTTGATGATTGCTTCAAAAAGAGGAGTTTGGAAACCTTCACTTGGTGATTCCCGTGCCCGAGCATCAAGATCATACCTTTGCACTCGGTGGATCACGTTTTGGATCGGGTCTACTTGAAGATGGAGATCGTCAAGAAGACTTAGGTATCCTAGTTTAGGTTTGTGTGTTTAGATCCATTGGTAAAGCTTAGTATAGTTGATATGCTCAAGTGCACAAGCACACACGTTTCATGTTTGGTTTTTGGTTTTCATGAATAGTTGATCAAAACAAGTTTAATTGATATATGTATAGTTGTTTCATTCTATACTTGCATGCTTAACTTTTAAACAAACTTATTTTGACTTTCCTATTCATGTATTGAAAAATTCAAGTTTGATAAAAATACATGTTTTGGTTTTTGGTTAAAAATGATAAGACACAAAAATAGTTCATATTGATTGATATTTGAGCCAAACTTTTTATCACATATTTATGTATCAATGCAAAATGATAAAACTATTTTTGGGTATTTTTAAAAAGACTTAAAAGATTTTTAGAAATATTTTAACATGTGTTTTCTGTCCCAGAACAGTGGCTGTCAGGCCAGCACGGCCAACCGCACGGGTCGACCGTACCAAGGGCCGGTCGACCCTTGCGGTCGACCGACGTGCACAAGCTTGTGCACGTTTGGCAGTCACAGGGACGGTCGGTCGGGCGGCCGACCGGACCTGAGAGTAGTGCTCTCTGTTTATTTCGGTCAGCCAGGCGGTCGACCGGTTTGCTCCAACGGTCGAATTTTTGACCGTTGGCGGTCGGCCGACCGCTAGGCCTGTCAGGCTGATAGATCAGCCTAACGGCTAGTTTTGTTTTGGGGCTATAAATACCCCATCTCTTCATGGTTTTAACCAAGTTTTTATGAGCTAAAATTTCTCTCTATTCTTGGTGTTTAAAAGAAGTTTTCAAAAGAGTTTAGTACCAAAAAGATTCATCCATTTGTTTTTAAAGTGTTTTGTTTTATTTCAAAGAAATTAGAGTTTTGGGAAGTTTGTTTTTGATCTAAAATTTTCATATCTATTTGGTATTTTCCTAAGAGTATTTCTTTAATCAAAACACTTTGTTTTTCCACACTTGAGCTTATCTTCTATCCTATTCTATTTAGGATCTTTGTTTGTGGAAAAAGGAAAGAGGTTTGTGGTTGAGACATACCACTTATTGTAAACCTTTGATTTCTTGTGTTGCTCCCTCTTTGGTAGAGGTTGAGGTTGTTGTATTGGGTTGTTGGTTTGCTCCCTCTTTGGTAGAGGTTGAGGCTTGTGGTTTGCTCCCTCTAGTGAGAGGTGGAGTTTGGTTTGTAAACCCTCTTTGGTAGAGGTGTTGGTTGTTGTTGTTTGGCTAAGGGCCTACCCCTCTTGTGTGAGGTGGTGTTTGTATTGAGAGAGGAGTTTGGTACTCCTAGTGTTGTAACAAATCCTCCTCGGTGGAGGTTCCCTCGGTGGGAGATAGTGGATTGGAAATCCTTCACGGTGGTGAAGGCGGCGATGTAGAGCTAGGTGCTCGAACCTCGAAACATATCTTTGCCTTTGCGTTTGATCCATTGTCTCTCAACTCTCTCTCTCATTTATTTGTGCAAAGCATCATTCATTATTCATATCATACATTGCTTGCATTGTACCTTGCATATTTCATATTGCTATATCTTGTGTATGCTTGGTTGTTTGTGTGTGCCTCACTTATACTTAACCACAAGAGCTTCACATAGCACCTCAACCCATTCAAGGGGAATCAAGAGGAGTTAGTCTAGAGCCCTTCACGGGGAATTCGGCTACACTTGTGTGTTGTATTAAGTGTGTTGCAAAATTTGTTTAAGCTTCCGCATTTAGCGCATTTAGTTTCTAGATTAGCACGTACACCTATTCACCCCCCCCCCCCTCTAAGTGTGCTTTCAATTGGTATCAGAGCACTTTCAATTGGTATCAGAGCCTACGCTCCTGATACTTAGGCTTAACATCCTAGGAGTGAGATCCTTTGCTTGTTAATCTCTTGTTTGCATTTGCTTGTTTGCACACATATAGTTTACCATGGACTTCATGACCCCACCTATGTATGATGCTTCCAACATTCTTGTTTGGAAGACTAGGATGTCCATATACCTCCAAACCCTAGGCTTACATGTTTTCCTTGCGGCCACCAAGAAATGCTATCTTGGTAATCGCAATCATTTAGGGGCCAATGCACAAGCCCTTGAGGCCATTAGAAGCACATTATCTAAAAATCATCTTATACGTGTTTTCTAACATTGATTCCCCCTTTGCAGTGTAGAATTTGTTGACAACCACAACCACCTTCGAGCTTCAATTGCAAATCCAACCGGAGGAGTCTAGTGGAAAATCCGACTCACAATGCTTCATGGTCCAAGGGAATGACTCCCTTGAGGTACAATCGGAATCTCAACTAGATAGTTTTGATGCTAGTTCTTCATGTGATGATTATGTTGATCCCCATACTTTGAATGAAGAACTATCTATTGTTTGTGAAAAACTAATTGAAAAATATAATGTTTTGAAAAAGAAAAGTCTAGGCATTAATAATGAAAATAAAGATTTGATTTCTACACTTGACATTATTTTGCAAGAGAAGGAAGAGATTTCTAATGAGAGGGATTCATTGAAATCTCAACTAGACCTTGCCCTAAAAGAAAATGAATTTTAAAATCTAAAAATGATTGTGAAACTCTTTTGAAGAAAAATGAAAATTTGTCTTCGAAAGTTGATTTTGTTTTAAAAGAGAATGTTGCTTTGAAAAACAAAATTATTTCTATTTCAAATGATTTAAATGTTTGTTTAAAGAAAAATGATGTTTTGCAAAATAAGATAGATGCACATGTTTGCCATGCTAGGGTAGTTCCATCTAACACACCCATTGCATGCCACACTTCTTCTTCAATTAACAATGATATATCCATGTTTAAGAAGAGTGTCGATTGTTTGGGCTCCACTTTGAGCCAATGTGTTTTGGGTCATACACGTTTGGAAACTTTGTTTCGAAAGAAACAAGTTTCATCTATGCATGCACACCATCCACGGCATACACATGCTCCTCACGGACACCATCACACTATGTATGCTCATGTGTACACTTGTACACATTGTGGACGTATGGGCCACCTTGCTAAATTTTGCTTTGATAGATTACATAATGTAAATTTAGCAAATAAGTTTGTTTGGTTAGAGAAGGTACTAACCCCCATGGACCCAAGAAGATATGGGTACCAAAGACCACCCCTCCTTTATTTGATGTAGGTGTGGGATCTCACATGACGTAAGTGTTGGCCCAAAGGCCTTCCACTCTAGTTTTGATGATGATTAACTCATGTAGTTATGTGTACTAATAATCTTGCAATGTTTAAGTTTCAGATATTTAACAAGATATTAGTTGGTGAAAGCTTTCACACATCTTTCACATGTTGATTCAAGAGCCCGAGCGTCAAAGATCATATATAGCACTTGCTCGGCGAATCAAGGAGTTTTGGATCAAGCCGACTTGGAGATTGCGCTCTACAAGAAGACTTGGAGATTGCGCTCTACAAGAAGACTTAGGTATCCATAGTTTAGTTTTGTGTTTAGATCCTAATTGTAAAGATTAGTATAGTATGATAAGCTCAAGTTCACAATACACACACGTTTCATGTTTTGAATATTGGTTTTCGGTTTTTGGTTTAACCGATCTTGGTTTACATGAATAGAGTTTATATCAAAACAAGTTTACATGGTTTAATGTATATTAGATTTGTTCTATATACATGCATGCTTCAACTATTTAAAGAAACTTAGTTTGATATTCTATTTCATGTGTTTTATGTTTTGGTATTTCTATCAAAACATATATTTTGGTATTAATGACAAAAACTATGATATGTATATGTTTCATGAATTTCTATCAATATGCATCATGCTTCAAAAATGTTTAAATATCATGTTTCTGTATTTGGATGAATTTTAGACAAAATGTATTTTCTATTCAAGAATCCAAGTTTTAGAAAATACAAGGTTTGGTTTTTGGTAAAAATGAAAAGACATAAAAATAAGTTTTAATTGCTTGATATTTGAGTCAAAACTTTTATCACATGTTTATATATCAATGCAATTTGACAAACTATTTTGGGGATTTTTAGTAATTTACAAGAATTATTGGATATTTATTTCCCCTATTTTTCTGACCTGTTTTTTGCCTGCCAGGCTTGGTCGGTCGACCGTACGGTCGACCGCACCAAGTAGCCAGTCGACCGGGCGGTCGACAGACGTGCACAGATACGTGCACGCTGGCTACAGCCTTGGCCGGTCGACCGGACGGTCGACCGACTGAGAGCAGACTTGCTCTCTGTTAGTTTGGGTCGACCGGGTGGTCGACCGGGTATTACAACGTTCAAAATTCGAACGTTGGGCGGTCGACCGACCGGTCGACCGACAGGGCAAAACTGGCAAAAATAGCTGCCAACGGCTAGTTTCCAATTCTGCCTATAAATACCCCATTTGCAAGAGTTTTTTCTCTAAGGTTTTTTTGGTGCGAATTTTTTCATACTCTCTGGTGTTTTTGCTGCAATTAAAAGAAGTTTTTGAACTCATATTGAACAATCTATTTTGAGATTTTTGCTAGGGTTTGGAAAATCAAAGAAGAGGTTTTTGGGAAAAGCTTTTGATTGAACTTCACCATCTTGATTTCTATTGTTTTCCCAAGGATTTTTCTTTGTGATTTTGATTTTCATTCCATTGGTTTTCTCCACACTTGAGCTAAAATCTACTATCTTCTCTATAGGATTTTGTGTGGGAAAAAGAGATTGTTTTGTGGTTGTTGTTTGAAACCACTAAGTTGTAAACCCAATTCTTGCTTTGTGCCATTTCCCTCATTGTGTTGAGGAGGTTGTGCAACTTGGGTTGTGAAGTGTTTTGTGTAAGCTTGGTGCTAATCCCTCAAGTTGTGAGGTGATTGTTTGTTGGATTGGAGGAGTGCCTCTAGGAGGAGGTTGTGTTTGTAAGGAAGGGAGTTGGGAACTCCTTGTAATTGTGATTACCCCAAATCCTCGGTGGAGGTTCCCTTTGTGGGAGTCCTTTGTGGACAAGCTAGTGGACTTAAAATCCTTCTGGGTGAAGGCGGGGATGTAGAGCTGGGTGCTCGAACCTCGAACATATCTCTTTGTTTGCGCTTGATCCATTGACTCTTGCTCTCTCTCTTTACTTTGTGCAAATTGTTATATCTTGTACTTCCTTGTGTGTGCATCATTATAGTAATTGCAATTAGTTTTTAAATTCCGCATTAAGTTCACTAGATTAGCATCGTCACCTATTCACCCCCCCCCCTCTAGGTGAATTTTCAATTGGTATCAGAGCTAGTGCTCCTGATATTTAGGTTTAACCACCTAGGAGTCAAGATCTTGGTTTGCTAATCTTCATTTGCATTATCATTTGCACTCATACTAGTTTGCACTCATGGCTAGCCCTCCTATGTTTGACCATTTTAGACTTGATGCTTGGAAGGTGGACATGACTAGACATTTAAAAACTCTAGGTCATCTAGTTTATCAAGCTATCACTATAGAAACCCTCCCTAATAGTAGCAAGCATAAGAAGGCCAATGCACTTGCACTTAAAACACTTAGAGCATCTTTTGATAATAATCTTTTACTTGTTTTTGATAGTTTTGATTCGGCTTTTGCAGTTTGGAGCGTCTTGACATCTCCGGAGCTTCCAAGGATCATTAACAATATGAGGAGATCTATGAGAGATGTATCCGAAGAGCCTTGTTTTATGGCATATGGGAATGACTCCCATGAGGTACAATCGGACTCTCAAATAGATGATAGCTCTAGTTCATATTGCCATGGTTGTTTTGAAGTTCAAAATTTGAATGTTGACCTTGCTTCTAAACTTGAAAATTTTATGGAAAAACATGAGATTTTGAAAAAGAAACATTTTGACTTAAAAGAAGAATTAAAGGATTTATGTTCAACTTTTGAATCGGTTTTGCAAGAGAAAGAAGAGATTATTAGTGAACGTGACTCACTTGAATCTCAACTTGAAATTGCTTTAAAAGAAATTGAAGTTTTGAAAAACAAAAATGATTGTGATGATGTTGTAGAACACAATGAAGTTTTGTCTTCTAGATTGGATCTTGTTTTTAAAGAAAATCTTTCTTTGAAAAATAAAATTGATTCTATCACTAAAGAATTGGATTTGGTTTTGAAGAAAAATGAATCTTTGCAAAATGATATTGATATGCATGTTTGCCATGATAGTGTAGCTTCTTGTTCTAGCACACCTATTGCATGCTCCACTTTATCTTCTAGCATTGAAAATGATATTAATAATTTGAAGAAAAGTGTTGAATGTTTGGGCTCCACTTTGAGCCATTGTGCCATGAACCATACTCGTTTGGAATCCTTGATTCGCAAGAAACAAGTTCCAACTATGCATATACACCCAACACGGCATACACATGCCCATCACGGACACAATCATAACATGCATGCTCATGTGTACACTTGTACACATTGTGGTCGAAAAGGCCACCTTGCTAGATTTTGCTATGATCGTTTACATTTTGAAAATTTAGCAAACAATCTTGTTTGGGTTAGAAAGGATACTAACCCCCGTGGACCCACTAGAAAATGGGTACCAAAAACCACCTCTTTGACTTTTGATGTAGGTGGGAGCTCTCGCATCACGTGAGAGTTTTGGGTGCCTTGAGGTGGATGCATACTAAGCTAAAAGGAGAACCATTTGGATGCTTCACTCTCAAGGAGATTTGGTGGGAGGACCACCATGGGTTTGGAGAACTAGAGATGCACCTTCATCGGTTTTGGTATCATTCTCTAACTCCCATTTTTAATTGCATGCTTTTCATGTTCATTTATTCATAGCATGTCTTGTTTTATTGTTCATTATGCTTATGTCATGTTGATTAGATTAGTGTTATACATGTTTAGTTCTTGAGACACCCATGCTTTATATGGATCTTATCTTTGTGTTCTCACCTTGTTTAAACTAATATGTATGCACTAGATCTAATGTACATGCATATACATAATGAGCATATGAATGTTTATGATGTTTTGTTTTGATGACTCATGTTTTATGATTAGTATGATATTTGCCATGATTATTAGACTTATGCTTTACATGATTAGTTGTTGAGACACCCATGTTTAGTATGGACCCATATTTTGTGTTCTTTTTATGTTTTAGCTATCATGTTAATCATAGATTTAATGCACATGTCTTTGTCATGCTAATCATATGGTTGACTATGACTTTTCGTTTTTAATAATTCATGTTCATGTTGATTGTTGACCCGTTTTATGCTTCATATTTTGACTACTAGCTTGAATGATAGTTTTCATTAAGACTAGGATTTATACTTGTACATCTAGTGAGTTACAAGTAGACCTTTATATATGTTTGTGCTTGAACGCTCATTTGTATTCACTTGATGTACTAGTATAGTCTAGTTTTGATGATTCTTGTATTTGACTTGTATTCATCATTTTACACATTTTGTTTTAACTTCATGTATATGTCCATCTTGTCCAAACTATCATTTATACATATACATCCTTGAGCCACGTGCCTTCATGCATATACTTTTGTGGACTCATTGTGTTTAGGATATGTATGTAAACTTTAGTTTGTACATGACATACATATGCCTTGAAGTTTAAAATCGTTTGGATGAATTTCATGTTTTCTAAGTGATTTCACATTTATGATGAATTTCATTTTTTTTAAAGATGATTTCAATTGGTGATTTCACAATGAATTTCATATGAGCTTGATTGTCCATTTTCATGTTGATATGTTTCTCACAACACTTGTACACTCACCCTATTTAATGTTTTCTCATGACTTAGTTTTCATGAGTACAAATTGTGCTATATGGATTTTGAGTGTTTTAGTGCCATGTGGTTTACATGCGTCTTCATGAAAAATATTTTTTATTCCTTATTTGAAGGATCTCGTACTAGTTGATTCATATAACTAGTTGTGTTATTCTTCATTTGGTAGTGATTTTCAAACATACTCTATTTTCAAATCTATTTTTGAAAACCCCTACCATCTATGGGCGGTTGGATGGGAGATCATGTTCATGTATACTTTAAAATGAAAATCATTTAAATCTTGAACCATGATTGGGAGGTATAGTTGATATGAGTCATACACTTGATCTTATTGTTGTTTCAATTGGTATCATTGAATTCTTTCAATTGGTATCAATCTTGACATCCTTTCGTATACTCATATTTGTTTTGCTTTATATATGTATGCTTACACTTCATATAGTATCAATTTCAATTGGGATCTATTTCTTACATACATATATAGATGATTTATTTGTGCTTCAAGATATCACAAATTTTGGTTATGTTAAGCTTGAGTTTTTCAATTGGTATCCATATACAAGCTTTATCATAATTTTAAGATTGCTAAGCTTGAATTTTAATGAATATCATGTTTCAATTGATTTAATTTTCAATTGGTATCTTATTTCAAGCCTATGCATATTTTCTTTGGTATTTCATAAAGGGGGAGAAAACTCGTATTTTATATTTCAATTGGTATTTGGTTTACCATTGTTTTTGTTTCCCACTTCCTAACTTTATGATATTAAAGTAATTGGTATCATATGCTTATAATGAAAAATATCTTCTTTTGGTATCAAGATGCTATTTGTTTCCTTAAATTTGGTATCATTTTTTATTGGTATCAAGTTTACATTATATGTTTTCATTTTGATATAAAATGTTATGTTGTTTCAATGCCTTGTTTTATTTCATATAGGATTTGGCATTTCTCAAAGTTTGTTATTTTCAATTGATATCACAATGGACTTCATTGACACATGTTTTAAATTGGTATCATATTGACTTTGTTTTACCCCTTGGAATAATTTATTGCTTCTTTGTTTTTGAACATTTAGGGGGAGAAGTATTTGTTTTCATTATGTTTGTTTTTACCCTTTGTTGATGAATGACAAAAAGGGGGAGAAGAATTTGTAGTTTATATGCATGGTTGATTTATGCATATGTTTTGGTTGGTTTTCAGTTGTTTCAATTAGTAATAATATGTTGGTTTCAATATGATTGGTTATTGGTATCAAGAGCAAGAACATGTTTTAGTAATGTCTTGTTGCAAATGTTTTGTTTAAATTTTCAATTTTGGTATCAAGAGCAAGAGCATGTTTTGATAATGTTTTGTTGTATTAGTATTGTTTTATTGGTATCAAGAGCATGTTTTGATATTGTTTTAAAACACATATAAACATGTTTAAGAACATTCATTGCTTATCTTATATGTTTTATTGTTATGCATGAGTTAAGGGGGAGCTTCTTTGAAGCTTTACTTTAATCCATGCATATATAACTCCATGAGTTTTGTCATCATCAAAAAGGGGGAGATTGTTGGCCCAAAGGCCTTCCACTCTAGTTTTGATGATGATTAACTCATGTAGTTATGTGTACTAATAATCTTGCAATGTTTAAGTTTCAGATATTTAACAAGATATTAGTTGGTGAAAGCTTCCACACATCTTTCACATGTTGATTCAAGAGCCCGAGCGTCAAAGATCATATATAGCACTTGCTCGGCGAATCAAGGAGTTTTGGATCAAGCCGACTTGGAGATTGCGCTCTACAAGAAGACTTGGAGATTGCGCTCTACAAGAAGACTTAGGTATCCATAGTTTAGTTTGTGTTTAGATCCTAATTGTAAAGATTAGTATAGTATGATAAGCTCAAGTTCACAATACACACACGTTTCATGTTTTGAATATTGGTTTTCGGTTTTTGGTTTAACCGATCTTGGCTTACATGAATAGAGTTTATATCAAAACAAGTTTACATGGTTTAATGTATATTAGATTTGTTCTATATACATGCATGCTTCAACTATTTAAAGAAACTTAGTTTGATATTCTATTTCATGTGTTTTATGTTTTGGTATTTCTATCAAACATATATTTTGGTATTAATGACAAAAACTATGATATGTATATGTTTCATGAATTTCTATCAATATGCATCATGCTTCAAAAATGTTTAAATATCATGTTTCTGTATTTGGATGAATTTTAGACAAAATGTATTTTCTATTCAAGAATCCAAGTTTTAGAAAATACAAGGTTTGGTTTTTGGTAAAAATGAAAAGACATAAAAATAAGTTTTAATTGCTTGATATTTGAGTCAAAACTTTTATCACATGTTTATATATCAATGCAATTTGACAAAACTATTTTTGGGGATTTTTAGTAATTTACAAGAATTTATTGGATATTTATTTCCCCTATTTTTCTGACCTGTTTTTTGCCTGCCAGGCTTGGTCGGTCGACCGTACAGTCGACCGCACCAAGTAGCCAGTCGACCGGGCGGTCGACAGACGTGCACAGATACGTGCACGCTGGCTACAGCCTTGGCCGGTCGACCGGACGGTTGACCGACTGAGAGCAGACTTGCTCTCTGTTAGTTTGGGTCGACCGGTGGTCGACCGGGTATTACAACGTTCAAAAATTTGAACGTTGGGCGGTCGACCGACGGGTCGACCGACAGGGCAAAACTGGCAAAAATAGCTGCCAACGGCTAGTTTCCAATTCTGCCTATAAATACCCCATTTGTAAGAGTTTTTCTCTAAGGTTTTTGGTGCGAATTTTTTTCATACTCTCTGGTGTTTTTGCTGCAATTAAAAGAAGTTTTTGAACTCATATTGAACAATCTATTTTGAGGTTTTTGTTAGGGTTTGGAAAATCAAAGAAGAGGTTTTTGGGAAAAGCTTTTGATTGAACTTCACCATCTTGATTTCTATTGTTTTCCCAAGGATTTTTCTTTGTGATTTTGATTTCCATTCCATTGGTTTTCTCCACACTTGAGCTAAAATCTACTATCTTCTATATAGGATTTTGTGTGGGAAAAAGAGATTGTTTTGTGGTTGTTGTTTGAAACCACTAAGTTGTAAACCCAATTCTTGCTTTGTGCCATTTCCCTCATTGTGTTGAGGAGGTTGTGCAACTTGGGTTGTGAAGTGTTTTGTGTAAGCTTGGTGCTAATCCCTCAAGTTGTGAGGTCATTGTTTGTTGGATTGGAGGAGTGCCTCTAGGAGGAGGTTGTGTTTGTAAGGAAGGGAGTTGGGAACTCCTTGTAATTGTGATTGCCCCAAATCCTCGGTGGAGGTTCCCTTTGTGGGAGTCCTTTGTGGACAAGCTAGTGGACTTAAAATCCTTCTGGGTGAAGGCGAGGATGTAGAGCTGGGTGCTCGAACCTCGGAACATATCTCTTTATTTGCGCTTGATCCATTGACTCTTGCTCTCTCTCTTTACTTTGTGCAAATTGTTATATCTTGTACTTCCTTGTGTGTGCATCATTATAGTAATTGGAATTAGTTTTTAAATTCCGCATTAAGTTCACTAGATTAGCATCGTCACCTATTCACCCCCCCTCTAGGTGAATTTTCAGTAAGAGTTGTCGTACCTTGGAGTGGATGCGTTCCGTGCTTAAAGAGAACAATTTGGATGCATCACTTTCAAGGGAAGTTTTGGTGGAGAGGACCACCATGTTTTGGAGACAAGGAAAGTTGCCTTCTAGGTTTTGGTAACGATTCCTAACTCCTATTTATTATTTACATGCTTTTCATATTCATTGTTTATTGCATGTTTCATTGTTTAGTGATTAGTATGAAAATGCCATGTTAATTAGATTCTTGACATACATGTATAGTATTTGAGACACCCATGTTTAATATGGATTATTATTTTGTGTTCTCGTATTTGATTAGCTATCATGTACATCATAAATCTAATAACATGTGAATTTACATAATGATCATGTTTATGCTTATCATGATTGATTTATATCTTAGTTTTATGCTTCATGTGTTGATTACATGTTTAGATGTTAGTTTTCATTAAGATTTATACTTGTGCATATAGTGGGCCACAAATAAATCTATATATGTTTGGGCTTGATTGCTTATTTGAACCCATTAGATGTGCTAGTATAGTCTAGTTTTGATGATTCATGCATTCTAAACTTATATTCCTATTTTGGATTTGTTTTGTAGATCATGTGTTTTACATTTCATGTATATGTGCATTCTGCCAAACCTTATGTTATACATGTATACCCTTTGAGTCATTTGCCTTTCATGCAAATCTATATATATGAACTCAATTGTGTTTAGGGATATGTATGTATACTTATTATGTTGACAATTCTTACATATACCTTGAAATGAAATTGTTTTGGTGAAAATTTAGTTTTTCTTTATTTCGTGTTTATTTGTTTAACTTCATGTGTATGTCTATTTTATCCAAATTATTATTATACATATACATCCTTTTTGAGCCACGTGCCTTAATGCATATATATTGTGGACTCGTTGTGTTTTGGATATGTATGTATGCTTTAGTTTGTATAAGACATACATATACCTTGAAGATTAAATAATTTTCATAATTTTCATTGTTTTAAGGAATTTTGAGCTTAATTGGAAATTTCATAATGCCATGTCACACATTACTTGTACACTCACCATTTTTTAAAATATTTCTCATGAGTATGTTTTTATGAGCATGTATGGACTTTATTGAATATTGAGTGTTTTTAAGTGCTATGTGATTTACATGTGTTTTATGAAAATTATTTTTAGTTATTTCTTACTTGAAGGATTTCGTACTAATTAACAAAAATTTCCATTTAACTAGTTCGTATTCTTCATTTTGATATGAGTTATATCATGCTTTTATTGTTATGTCAATTGGTATCATTGAACTCTTTCAATTGGTATCAATCTTGATTCTTTTGTATACTCATATGTTTGTATGTATGTATGCTTTCTATCCAATGGTATCAATATCAATTGGTATCTATTTTTTTCATACATATATGTTTTATTTGTGCCTACTATATTTCTATATCTTAGAGCACAAAAATTTGTTTATGCTAAGCTTGAAAAATTTCTAATGATTGATTGGTTTTCAATTGGTATCTTAAAACAAGCTTATGCATGTGTTTAGTTTGTATTTCATAAAGGGGGAGAAAATTTGATTTTATCTTTCAATTGGTATTTGTACTCCCACACTTTATGTTGAAAGAAAATATTCAAAATTTATGTTTCACTTTCAATTGGTATCAAAATGCTATCTTTGACATATTTTTAATTGATATCTTAATTGATTGTAACCCCTTATTGATATTTTTGTTTTAGACAAAAAGGGGGAGAACATTGTTTTATTGCTTTTTACCCTTTGTTGTTTCTTTGTTTCAAACAAAAAAGGGGAGAAAAATTTATTGTTTTGCTTTAAGCCTTTACCCTTTATTGATGATTGTTTCTTTGTATTAAAAAGGGGGAGAAGATTTTGTTTTGTTTTGGTTTTTACCCTTTTGTTGATGATTGACAAAAAGGGGGAGAATTATTTGAGAGTTTAACATGCATATAAAACTCATAATCTTTCTCTATGAATGATTGGTACATGTTTTATATATGCATATTTATGTTTTGCATATATTAAGTTTAATTTAGTTTAATTTTAATTGATATCTAGAGCATGTTTTGTTTTTGAACATTTCATTGGTATCTAGAACCTTTTATTGTTTATGCATGATTATGCATTGTCATTCATTGCATATTTATGTTTATTTGTTTTATGTATGAGTTAAGGGGGAGTTTCTTTGAAGCTTAACTTTAATTCATGCAAATATAACTCCATGAGTTTTGTCATCATCAAAAAGGGGGAGATTGTTGGCCCAAAGGCTTTCCACCCTAGTTTTGATGATGATTAACTCATGTAGTTATGTTTACTAATAATCTTGTGATTTTAGTTTCAGATCATGTAACAAGATATTAGTTGGTGATTGCTTCAAAAAGAGGAGTTTGGAAGCCTTCACTTGGTGATTCCCGTGCCCGAACATCAAGATCATACCTTTGCACTCGGTGGATCACGTTTTGGATCGGGTCTACTTGAAGATGGAGATCGTCAAGAAGACTTAGGTATCCTAGTTTAGGTTTGTGTGTTTAGATCCATTTGTAAAGCTTAGTATAGTTGATATGCTCAAATGCACAAGCACACACGTTTCATGTTTGGTTTTTGGTTTTCATGAATAGTTGATCAAAACAAGTTTAATTGATATATGTATAGTTGTTTCATTCTATACATGCATGCTTAACTTTTAAACAAACTTATTTTGACTTTCCTATTCATGTATTGAAAAATCCAAGTTGATAAAAATACATACTTTGGTTTTTGGTAAAAATGATAAGACACAAAAATAGTTCATATTGATTGATATTTGAGCCAAACTTTTTATCACATGTTTATGTATCAATGCAAAATGATAAAACTATTTTGGGTATTTTTAAAAAGACTTAAAAGATTTTTAGAAATGTTTTAACATGTGTTTTCTGTCCCAGAACAGTGGCTGACAGGCCAGGACGGCCGACCGCACAGGTCGACCGTACCAAGGGCCGGTCGACCCTTGCGGTCGACCGACGTGCACAAGCTTGTGCACGTTTGGCAGTCACAGGGACGGTCGGCTGGGCGGCCGACCGGACCTGAGAGCAGTGCTCTCTGTTTATTTCGGTCGGCGGGCGGTCGACCGGTTTGCTCCAACGATCGGATTTTTGACCGTTGGCGGTCGGCCGACCGGCCGACCGCTAGGCCTGTCAGGCTGACAGATCAGCCTAACGGGTAGTTTTGTTTTGGGGCTATAAATACCCCATCTCTTCATGGTTTTAACCAAGTTTTTATGAGCTAAAATTTCTCTCTATTCTTGGTGTTTAAAAGAAGTTTTCAAAAGAGTTTAGTGCCAAAAA
>JAVJIF010015149.1:0-122547 GCA_038442645.1 Agave tequilana
TTCTAAAAAGAAAATGATTGTTGATTCTCATATTTGCCATGCTCTTCATGCTACCATTGATAAAGATGAGATTAAATTTTTAAAAAATAGAATAAATGCTTGAGCTCAACTCTAAGTAATTGTGCATTCAATCATAATAGATTGAAAACCTTGTTTCAAAAGAAACAAAGCTCACATGTTCATGCACATCACCCACGACATACTTATGCACACTTTGTGTTGGCCCAATGGCCTTCCACTCTAGTTGATGATGATTAACTCATGTAGTTATGTGTACTAATAATCTTGCAATGTTTAAGTTTCAGATATTTAACAAGATATTAGTTGGTGAAAGCTTCCACACATCTTTCACAAGGTGATTCAAGAGCCTAAGCGTCAAAGATGACATCTAAACACATTGGAGTCAAGCTTGGTGAATCACGGTTTGGACCGAGTCAACTTGGAGACGGCGCTCTACAAGAGACTTAGGTATCCCTAGCTTAGTTTGTGTTAGAGCCTAATTGTAAGATTAGATTAGTATGATAATGCTCAAGTTCACAACAGCCACGTTTCATGTTTTGAATATTGGTTTTTGGTTTTTCGGTTTAGGTTTAACCGATCTTGGTTTTCATGAATAGATAGATCAAAACAAGTTTACATGGTTTAATGTATATATGATTTGTCTATATACATGCATGCTTTAAATTCCTAGACAAACTTAGTTTTGACTCTCTTATTCATGTGTTATATGTTTGTATTTTTGACAAAACATATTTGGATTAACGACAAAAACTATGATATATATTGTTTCATGTAATATGGATTTCTATCCGTATGCATCATGCCTAAATTTGTAATATCACGTTTTTGTACTTGGAAGAGTTGGGACAAAAGTTATTTTCTATTCAAAATCCAAGTTTTAGAAAAATACAGTTTTGGTTTTTGGTAAAAATGAAAAGACACAAAAATAGTTCATATTGATTGATATTTGAGCTAAACTTTTTACCACATGTATATATCAATGCAAAATGATAAAACTATTTTGGTGATTTTAGAAAAGATAAAAAATTTTTAAACATATTTCTAATTGAATTTTCTGTTCCAGGCTTCAACCAAGTAGACTAGTAAACTGACTAGTCGACTAGGGCTGAGGTCGGTCGACCGTTCGACCGGGACGGTCGACCGACGTGCACAGATCTGTGCACGTTTGGAGACACTGGGACGGTCGAACGGAACCGGTCGACGGACTGAGAGCAGTCTGCTCTCTGTTTGTTTCGGTCGACCGGGCGGTCGACCGGTAGCTGACAACGGTCAAAAATTGACCGTTGGGCGGTCGACCGGGCGGTCGACCGGCAGGGTATTTCTGACAGTTCTGCTGCCAACGGCTATTTTTGGATTAGCCTATAAATACCCCATTTGCAAGAGTTTTTCTCTAAGAATTTTTGTGCGAATTTTTACATACTCTCTGGTGTTTTTACAGCAATAAAAAGAAGTTTTGAGCTTGATTTGAACAATCTTTTGGTGTTTTCTTTAGGGTTTGAAAAATCAAAGAAAAGGGTTTTGGGAAAAGCTTTTGAATTGAACTTCTCTATCTCGGTTTCATTTATTTCCCAAAGATTTCTTTGAGTTGCTGGTTTTAAATCCCTTGATTTTCTCCACACTTGAGCTAAAATCTACTATCTTTTCTATAGGATTTTGTGTGGGAAAAAGAGATTGTTTTGTGGTTGTTGTTGAAACCACTAAGTTGTAAACCCTATCTCTAGCTTGGCTGTGCCTTTCCCTCATTGTGTTGAGGAAGTTTGGCTATTGGGTTGTATCTCTCAAGGTTGTGAGGTGATCCTTGTATTGGTTTGAGTTTGGAAATCCCTCAAGTTTGTGAGGAGATGTTGGCTTGGAGTGTGCCTCAAGGAGGAGGTTGTGATTGTAAAGAGAGGAGTTGGGTACTCTTGTGAGAGTTCTTGGTGGAACTAGCTAGTGGATTAGAAATCTTCGTGTGTCGAAGGCGAGGATGTAGAGCTGGGTGCTCGAACTCGATAACATATCTCTGTGTTTGGTTTGATCCATTGACTCTCTCTTATCTCTCTTTACTTTGTGTATTGTGCAAATTGCTATATCTTATACTTGCTTGTGTGTGTGCATCAATATTGTAATTGCAATTAGTTTTTAAATTCCGCATTAAGTTCACTAGATTAGCATCGTCACTATTCACCCCCCTCTAGGTGACTTTTCAATTGGTATCAGAGCTAGCGCTCTGATATTTAGGTTTAACCACCTAGGAGTGAGATCTTGGTTTGCTAATCTTCATTTGCATTATCATTTTGCACACATATGTTGCACTATGGCTAGCCCTCCTATGTTTGATCATTTTAGACTTGATGCTTGGAAGGCTAATATGACTAACATTTAAAAGACCTAGGACATCTAGTTTATCAAGCCATTACCATAGAATCCCTCCCAAATAGTAGCAAGCATAAGAAGGCCAATGCATTAGCACTTAGGGCACTTAGAGCATCTCTAAATGAACATTATTACATGTTTTTGATCGTTATGATTTGGCTTTTGCAGTTTGGAGCATCTGACTTCTCCCGAGCTTCCAAGGATTATCAACAAGATGAGGAGGTCTAAGAGAGAAAAGTCCGAAGAGTAATGCCTCATGGTCCAAGGGAAGAACTCCCTTGAGGTACAATCGGATTCTCAAATAGATGATAGCTCTAGTTCCTATTGTCATGGATGTTGAAGTTCAAACTTTAAATATGGAACTTGTTCAAAAGCTGAGAATTGTTTAGAAAAACATGATTTGTTAAAAGATGATAATCTGTTTTGAAAAATGAATAAAGGATTTATGCTCTAATTTTGAATTGATGTTGCAAGAGAAGGAGAGATTGCAAGTGAATGTGACTCACTTAAATCTCAACTCGAACTTACTTTAAAGGAAAATGAATTTTTGAAAAACAAAAATGATTGTGATGATGTTGTAAAGCACAATGAGATTTTATCTTCAAAATAGATTTTGTTTTAAAGAAAATGTTACTTGAAAAATGAAATTGATTTCATAACAAAAGAATTGGATTTGGTTTTGAATAAAAATAAATCTTTGCAAAATGATATTGATATTCATGTTTGCCATGCTAGTGTAGCTTCTACTCTTGCACACCTATAGCATACTCCACTTTATCTTCTAGCATTAAAAATGATATAATAATTGAAGAAAAGTGTGATTGTTTGGGCTCCACTTTGAGCCAATGTGCTTTAAATCACACTCGTTTGGAATCCTTGGTTCGCAAGAAACAAGCTCCAACTATGCATGCACACCATCACGGCATACACATGCTCATCACGGACACAATCATAACATGTATGCTCATGTGTACACTTGTACACATTGTGGTCGAAAAGGCCACCTTTCTAGATTTTGCTATGATAGATTACATATTGAAAATTTAGCAACTAGTTCTGTCTGGGTTAGGAGAGATACTAACCCCGTGGACCACAAGAAAATGGGTATCAAGATCCACCTTTGATGTTTGATGTAGGTGGAGGCTCCGCATAACGTGAGAGTGTTGGTGCCTTGAGGTGGATGCATTCTAGCTAAAAGGAGAACCATTTGATGCTTCACTCTCAAGGAGATTAGGTGGGAGGACCACCGTGGTTTGGAGAATTAGATATGCACCTTCATCGTTTGGTATCATTCTCTAACTCCCATTTTTTATTTGCATGCTTTTAATGTTCATCTATTTATAGCATGTCATGTTTTTGTTATTCATTATGCCTATGCCATGCTTATTAGAATAGTGTTATACATGTTAGTTACTTGAGCACCCATGTTTATATGGATCTATATTTAAGTGTTCTCACCTTGTCTAAACTAAACATGTATGCCCTAGATCTAATGTACATGCATATACATAATGATCATATGAATGTTTATGATGTTTTGTTTTGATGACTCATTGTTTTGATTAGTATGATATTTGCCATGTTTATTAGACTTATGCTTTACATGATTACTATTGAGACACCCATGTTTAGTAATGGACCCATATTTTGTGTCTCTTTATGTTTTAGCTATCATGTTTATCATAGGTTAAATGCACATGTCTTTGTCATGCAAATCATATGTTGACTATGATGTTTTTTATGATTCATGTTTTGATAAATAACTTGTGTTGTATGATTTCTAATTTAGCCACATGTTTTGATATTTATAGGTTATCATTTCTTGATTCTAATAGCATGTGGATGTTTACATGATCATTTTTATGTTTTTCATGATTGATTTGTATCGTTTTATGCATAATGATTTGATTACCTGTTTAGATGTTAGTTTTCATTAAGACTAGAATTTATACTTGCACATGTAGTGGGACACAAATAAACCTTTATAATGTTGTGCTTGGATGCTATTTGTACCCTTTAGATGTTCCAGTATAGTCTAGTTTGATGATTCATGCATTTTAAAACTTGTATTCCTATTTTTGGATTTGTTTATGTATATGAGTTTTCATTTCATGTATATGTTTATTTCGCCAAAACCTTAAGATATACATGTATAATCTTTGAGTCATTTGTCTTTCATGCAAATCTATATATATGGACTCAATTGTGTTTAGGGATATGTATGTACACTTATTGTGTTGGCAATTCATATATACCTTAAAATGAAATTAGTTTTGGTGAAAATTCAGTTTTCTTGATTTCGTGTTTATTGTTTAACTTCATGTATATGTGTATCTTGTCCAAACTATTGATTATACATGTACATCCTTGAGCCACGTGCCTTCATGCATATACTTTGTGGACTCATTGTGTTAGGATATGTATGTATATTTAGTTTGTACATGACATACATAGCCTTGAAGCTTAAATCATATGGATGAACTTTCATGGATTTCATGATTCACTTTGTTTCATATCTTGATGATTACTATATTGAGCTTAATTATTCATTTTCATGATGATATGTTTCTCACAACACTTGTACACTCACTTATTTTGATGTTATCTCATGATTTGATTTTCATGAGTACTATTGGTGCATATAGATTCTGAGTGTTTGATGATAATGTGATTCTCATGTTTCATGAAAAATCTTTGTGTTTTATCTTGAAGGATTTCGTACTAGTTGATTCATATGACTAGTTGTGATATTCTTCATGAGGTAGAGTTTTTCAAACATACTATATTTCTAAATCTATTCTTGAAAACCCCTACCTTCGATGGGCGGTGGATGGGAGATCATGCTCATGTATGCTTTATAATGAAAATCATTTAAATCTTGAAACATGATTGGGAGGTATAGTTGATAGGAGTCATATACTTGATCTTATTGTTGTTTCAATTGGTATCATTGAATTTTCAATTGGTATCAATCTTGACACCTTTGTATACTCATATATGTTTTTGTTTATATATGTATGCTTACATTCATATAGTATCAATTTCTATTGGTATCTATCTCTTACATACATATATAGATGATTATTTGTGCTTATTATATCCCTATATCTTGAAGCACAAATTTTGTTTATGTTAAGCTTGAGTTTTCAAATGGTATCCATATACAAGCTTTATCATAATTTAAGATTGCTAAGCTTGAATTTTAATGAATAATCATGTTTCAATTGATTTAATTTTCAATTAGTATCTTATTTCAAGCCTATGCATATTTCTTTTGGTATTTCATAAAGGGGGAGAAAACTCATATTTTATATTTCAATTGGTATTTGGTTTACCATGTTTTTGTTTCCCACTCCTAACTTTATGATATAAAGTAATTGGTATCATATGCTTATAATGAAAAATATCTTCTTTTGGTATCAAGATGCTATTTGTTCCTTAAATTTGGTATCAATTTTTTATTATCTATTGGTATCAAGTTTACATTACAAGTTTTTCATTTGATATAAAATGTTATTTTGTTCAATGCCTTGTTTTATTTCAAATAGGATTTGGCATTCTAAAGTTTGTTATTTTCAATTGATATCATATTGACTTGGTTTTACCCTTGGAATAATTTATTGTTCTTTGTTTGAACATTTAGGGGGAGAAGTATTTATTTTCATTATGTTTGTTTTTTACCCCTTGTGATGATAGACAAAAGGGGAGAAGAATTTGTATTTATATGCATGGTTGATTTATGCATATGTTTAGTTGTTTTCATTAGTAATAATATGTTGATTTCATATATTTGTTTTATTGGTATCAAGAGCATGTTTCATTGTTTATGTTTTATTTTAATTGGTATCCAGAACATGTTTATATGTGTTTAAGAACATTCATTGCATATATTATATGTTTAGTATGAATGAGTTAAGGGGGAGCTTCTTTGAAGCTTTACTTTAATCCATGCATATATAACTCCATGAGTTTGTCATCATCAAAAAGGGGGAGATTGTTGGCCCAATGGCCTTCCACTCTAGTTTTGATGATGATTAACTCATGTAGTTATGTGTACTAATAATCTTGCAATGTTTAAGTTTCAGATATTAACAAGATATTAGTTGGTGAAAGCTTCCACACATCTTTCACAAGGTGATTCAAGAGCCTAAGCGTCAAGATGACATCTAGCACTCATTGGAGTCAAGCTTGGTGAATCACGGTTTGGACCGAGTCAACTTGGAGACGGCGCTCTACAAGAAGACTTAGGTATCCCTAGTTTAGTTTGTGTTTAGAGCCTAATTGTAAAGATTAGATTAGTATGATAATGCTCAAGTTCACAACACACACGTTTCATGTTTTAAATATTGGTTTTTGGTTTTTCGGTTTTAGGTTTAAACGATCGGTTTTCATGAATAGATAGATCAAAACAAGTTTACATGGTTTAATGTATATATGATTTGTTCTATATACATGCATGCTTTAATTCCTAGACAAACTTAGTTTTGACTCTCTTATTCATGTGTTATATGTTTTGGTATTTTGACAAACATATTTGGAATTAACGACAAAAACTATGATATATATTTGTTTCATGTATATTGGATTTCTATCCGTAGCATCATGCCTAAATGTTGTTTAATATCACATTTTTGTACTTGGAAGAGTTTTGGACAAAAACGTATTTTTTATCAAAATCCAAGTTTAGAAAATACAGTTTTTGGTTTTTGGTAAAAATGAAAAGACACAAAAATAGTTCATATGATTGATATTTGAGCTAAACTTTTTACCACATGTTTATATATCAATGCAAAATGATAAAACTATTTTTGGTGATTTTTAGAAAAGATAAAAGAATTTTAAACATATTTCTAATTGAATTTTCTGTTCCAAGCTTCAACCAAGTCGACTAGTAACCTGACTAGTCGACTAGGGCTGAGGTCGGTCACGGGTACGGTCGACCGACGTGCACAGATCTGTGCACGTTTGGAGACACTGGGACGGTCGACCGGACCGGTCGAACGGACTGAGAGCAGTCTGCTCTCTGTTTGTTTCGGTCGACCGGGCGGTCGACCGGTAGCTGACAACGGTCAAAAATTGACCGTTGGGCGGTCGACCGGCGGTCGACCGGCAGGGTTTTTCTGGCAGTTCTGCTGCCAAGCTATTTTCTGGATTAGCCTATAAATACCCATTTGCAAGAGGTTTTCTTTAAGAATTTTGTTGCGAATTTTTACATACTCTCTGGTGTTTTTACAGCAATAAAAAGAAGTTTTTGAGCTTGATTTGAACAATCTTTTGGTGTTTTCTTTAGGGTTTGAAAATCAAAGAAAAGGGTTTTGGGAAAAGCTTTTGAATTGAACTTCTCTATCTTGGTTTCATTTATTTTCCAAAGATTTTCTTTGAGTTGCTGGTTTCAAATCCTTGATTTTCTCCACACTTGAGCTAAATCTACTATCTTTTCTATAGGATTTTGTGTGGGAAAAAGAGATGTTTTGTGGTTGTTGTTGAAACCACTAAGTTGTAAACCCTATCTCTAGCTTGCTTTGTGCCTTTCCCTCATTGTGTTGAGGAAGTTTGGCTATTGGGTTGTATCCCTTAAGGTTGTGAGGTGATCCTTGTATTGGTTTGAGTTTGGAAATCCCTCAAGTTGTGAGGAGATTGTTGGCTTGGAGTTGTGCCTCAAGGAGGAGGTTGTGATTGTAAAGAGAGGAGTTGGTACTCTTTGTGAGAGTTCTTGGTGAACTAGCTAGTGGATTAGAAATCCTTCGTGGCCGAAGGCGGGGATGTAGAGCTGGGTGCTCGAACCTCGATAACATATCTCTGTGTTTGCGTTTGATCCATTGACTCTCTCTATCTCTCTCTTTACTTTGTGTATTGTGCAAATTGCTATATCTTATTGCTTGTGTGTGTGCATCATTGTTGTAATTGCAATTAGTTTTAAATTCCGCATTAAGTCCACTAGATTAGCATCGTCACTATTCCCCCCTCTAGGTGACTTTTCACTTTGCACATCATGATCACACTCATTCTCATGTGCATACTAGAGTGTACAAGTGTACACATTGCGGCCGCAAAGGCCATTTAGCAAAGTTTATTTTGATAAGATAAATCATATCAATTTTTCTAATAAAAAAGTTTGGGATCCAAATAATCCTAACTCCCGTGGACCAAAGAAAATGGGTATCAAAATCTCCACCTCTTGTGTTTGATGTAGGTGTGGGCTCTCACACGACGTGAGAGGATTGGTGCCTAGTGGTGAATGCATGATGAGCTAGATGGACGCACCAAAATTGATGCATCACTATCAAGGAAGTTGGTGGGAGGACCACCATGGTTTGGAGATATAGAGACATGCCCTAATGGTTTTGGTGACTATCTCTAACTCCTTATTTGGTTACATGCTTTTAGATTATGTTTTTTAGCATGTTTCTCATCATTGTTATTAAATGCCATGTTATTTAGACTTATGACATACATGTATAGTAATTGAGATACACCCACGTTCATATGGATTCATATTTGTGTTCTCACTTTATTTTAGCTATTGTGTATATCATTACTCTAAAACATGTACATTTACCTTAATGATCATGTTTTGTTATGATTTTGCACTTCATATTTTGATTATATGTTTAAATGTAAATTTTCATTCAAACTTGTGCATATACTCGTACAACTAGTGAGCCACATTTCATTATTGTATGTTTGTACTTAATGCTCATTTGTACCATTAGATGTACTAATATAGCCTAATTTTGATGATTCGTGCATTTTAACTTGTTTTCCCTATTCTTATGCATGTTTGCTTCATGTATTATTATTCTTGTCTAAAACTAATAGATATAATGAATATCCTTGAGTCTCTTGCCTTCGTCCGAATTATATTATAGATCTTTTGTGTTTAGGATATGTATGTATATTTAGTTTTGGATAAAACATACATATACCTTTGAAGTTTGATTTTAATGAAAAATACATTTTTATGCATTTGATAAAAGATATTCATGATATATTTTGAGCTTTATTGATTATTTTCATGAAAATGTTATTACATGATTCTTGTGCACTCACACTTCCTTTGTTTACTCATGACATTATTTTCATGAGAATTTTGAGTTTTGTAGACTTCGAGTGTCATCTCTTGTGTTTTTAGCATGCTTCATGAGATATATATTTGATTTTTCTTTGAAGGATCTTTAACTAGTATTTTAAAAATTACTTTAACAGTTATTTATTCTTCATTTGATAGTGTTTTAAAATACAACTATTCTCAAATCTTATTTTTGAAAACTTCTACCCTTAAAGGGTGTTGGATGGGCGGCAATGCCTTGTGAGCCTTATTGAAATCTTTTTATCATGTGCATGAATGGGTGGATAGATATGAGTTATACACATTTTCTTCTTGGAATTCTTTTTGTATACTCATATTTGTTCTATATATGTATGTTCAAAATATCAAATAATATCAATTTCAATGATATTCTTTTTCATACGTATATATATGTTTTGATTGTACTTGATTTACAATATCTGTTACATGTTTAAAGCACAAATATGTTAATGCTAAGCTTGACTTAAAATTAAAAATAAATTGGTATCTTTATAAGCTTATGCATTGTTTCCAATGGTGTTTCATTGATATTTTATTTGATATCAAAATTTTACAATAGATTTCAATTGGTATTCCTTTGACATTTTATTTGGTATCAAAATTTACTATATATTTCAATTGGTATCAAAATTTACAATAGATTTCAATTGGTATTTCAATTAACATTTTATTTGGTATCAAAATTTATATATATTTCAATTGATATCAAAATTACAATAGATTTCAATTGATATTTTATTTGTTATCAAAATGGTATCAAAAATACAAAATGTTTACTTTCATTGGTATCTTAAAATTTTTGCTTATTTACAAAGTGGTATCTCAAATTTGTTTTGTTGACTTAAGAGATTTCAAATTTGTTTTAAGATGATTCCAATTGTTTTAAAGTGATTTCAAAATTTTTTGATATGAATTGCCTATATGTAAGGGGAGCTTAACATCTCTTCTGTATATAGATTCATGTTGAGTGTATTTTATACTGAGGAGCTTGACATCTCTTCTTTATGTGATACACGTGTGTAGAGGAAGCTTAACAACTCCACTTATACATTATATATTATGCTTATGTGAGCTAGGGTTTTGTCATCCCTTTATGTAATGCATGTATGCAGGGGGAGCTAACTTCACGTATCTCTTCTTCATGACTGTATATCGCATATTATATATCCTTATTGTTGATTTGTTTTCGTCCCTTTGTTGATGAATTGATGAAAAGGGGGAGAGGATTTGATTATATATGCATGTTATTGACAAAAAGAGGGAGAAATATTTAAAGATCTATATATACATTGTTATTGTTTTATAAACAAAAAGGAGGAGAAGGTTTTTGGGGAGAAGGATTTTTGCTTTATGCATGTTTATCTCCTTATTTATGCTATATATATATTATATTATATATATATATATAATATATATATATATATATATATATATGTTTAGTTTATGCACTTTATTGAATATCTTATTGTTTATGGTATGCATGAGTTAAGGGGGAGCTTCTATGAAGCTTATCTTTAATCATGCATATATAACTCATGAGTTTGTCATCATCAAAAAGGGGGAGATTGTTGGCCCGAGGCCCATTGCTCTAGTTTTGATGATGATTAACTCATGTAGTTATAGTACTAATGATCAGCTATTTAATAGTCAGATATTTGATCAAGATTTTAGTTGGTGTTTAGCTTCAACAAAAGATTTAAAGTCAAGTTTGGAGCTAGCACATGTTGATCAAGAGCTCGCTCATCAAGATTGCATCAAGTACTTAAAAGGAGTTTAGCTCCTTGGATCAAGTTGGACCAAGCAAAAGAGGAGAAGAAGATTCAAGAGAAGATTTTCAAGAAGACTTGTGTCAGGTTTTGTAAGTGTCAAGATTTTATTTTTAGATAAAATGTAAAGGATAGATTAGTTGGTGGATTGCTCAAGTTCATATACACTCACACACAAGATTTATATGTTTTCATAAAAGAGTTTTTATTTTGAAAAATACCGGTTTGATTTTAAGCTTCAAAATATACATGTGTTTTATCAAAACTTATTTTAGAGCTTAATATCAAAAACATAGATATTTATTATATATGTGTAGTGAATCATATCCATACACACTAAGCTTCAAAAATATTTAAAATATCTTTTTTTGTATTGGGAGAAGTTTTGGAAAAATCATTTCAATTTGGAGATAGTTTTTGGAAAATACATATTTCTATTTAAGCCAAAATTTCTATATCATAAAAATAGTTCAAAAATATTGTACATGTTTTGATTTTTACTCAAACATGTTTGTATATCAAAGTATATCAATGAATTATTTTTGTAGAATTTATGAGAATTTATGGGATTTTAGTGAAGGTAAAAAGACCAAGTTTTAATCCCTGAAAAATTGCTGACCAGGCCTTCTGCCGGTCGATCGGCCGGCTACTTATCCAGAAGTCGATCGACAAGGGCGATCGACCGATGTGCATGAACGTGCACAGCCAAGGGCGGTCTACCGCACGGTCGACCGCAAGAGAGCTTCTGCTCTCTGTAAATGCCCCAGTCAACTGGCGGATCGACAGCTAGGTCATAGCCCAGTTTACGGTCAAAGACCAGTCGTTCGCTTTCCCAACGGTCGAAAATCCTACTGTTGGCAGTCGACCGGCAGCATAAAATTCTGTTGAGTTGTCCCCAACGGCTAGTTTTTGGAGCCTATTTATATGGGGCTGTTTGGGCGTTTTGAATAAGATTTGAAGTGAGTTTTCAAGCTAATTTGCCTACCTTTCTAAGTGTTTATCTCCACTTATTTTAGAACCAAATACTTCATATCAAAAGGAGAGTTATCAAAAGTGTTTTCAAAAGTGATTTCTTGAGTTTTCACCACAAAATCTATCCTAGTTTTCTCACACATACTTGAGCTATCCATTGCTATATCAATCCTATAGAATCTTGTTGTGAGAGTGGTTTTAGGGATCAAAGTGTTGAGATCACCAAAGTATTCTACCTTGTATTTGAGGAGGCGAACTGCGGGTTCATGTTGGTTCGAGTTCTTGTGGGAGCTCAGTGTAAAGGTGTGGCCTCGGCAAGTTAGTGTGCTTGCGTGTGTTGTTTTTGCGGGAACAAGAGAGGGACTAGTGAGTCTAAGGAGTTCTAGTGTGAACTCGTTGTAGGTGTTGCAGCACCGAGGGATCCGATGGGATCGATTCTAGTGGAAATCCTTTATAGTGTTGACGGCGGGGACGTAGAGCAAGGGTGCTCGAACCTCGAAACAAATCTCCCGTGTTTACAATTTCTCTCTCTATCTCTCACTTGTGTTTATATCTTGCATGCTTATATTGTTATCTCTTTTATATACTTGATATATTGTGCTCTATTGATACATGCTTCGGATTGCTTGCTCACGCTTGTATTCAACTAGAGAGTTATAGCGGCACCTCAACTCTTATCTAGAGAAATCTTGAGGAGATAGTCCAGAGCCCTTTACCGAAATTCGGTCACACTCTTATGCTATACTTGGTGTTTTAGATTAATTTTTAATTTGCATAAATAGTCTTTAATTCTGCATTAAGTCATCATTAGATTAGCTAATCACCTATTCACCCCCGCTCTAGGTGATTTCAACTATCTCTAACTCCTTGTCTGTTTTCTTGCTTTTTCATTATTGATTTTTAACATGTCATGTTTTCATGTTCATTATGTTAAATGCAATATTGTTAGAATATGTGATATACGTAGATAGTCTTTGAGATATACTCATGTTTATATGAATTCATATTTTGTGTTCTCACTTTAGTTTAATATGTGCATATCCTAATTCTAAAAACGTACATTTAGCCAAATGATCATGTTTGTTTATATTTTTGCACTTCAGTTTGTATTATTTGGATGTAGTTTTCATTAAAACTTGAGTCTATACTTGTAAAATTAGTGAGCTACACTTGATTATCATGTGTTTGTGCTTTATTCCTCGTGTGTACTCATTAGATGTATTTGTGTAATATTATTTTGATGATTCTTGCATTTTTATTTGTTTTTTTTATTTTGTAAATGTTTTATGTTTTGCTTCATGTATATGTTAATTATATCCAAAACTATAGATATACATGTCCATACTAGAGTCACTTGCCTTCATGCAATATTCTTTGTGGACTCGTTTATATTTGAATATGTATGTATTTTTTAGTTTCGACAAAACATGCATATACCTTTAAGTTTGTTTAGTTTAAATGAAAATTAAAATTTTCATAGTTTCATGTTTATGAAAAAGGGTTTTCACTTATTGAGCCTAATTGCCTTATTTTTCATATATATGTTCTTACATGACTCATGTACACTCCATATCTTTTGTTTACTCATAGTTTTGATCCATGAGCCCATATCAGCTTCATAGATTTTTGAGCGACGATTCTCATGTAATTTTCATATATTGTGAAATATATATTGTTTTATTCTTTACTTGAAGGATTTCGTACTAGTTTTTAAAATTATCATAAAATAGTTTCGTTATTCTTCAATTGATAGTGATTTCAAACTATGCTAAAATGATGTTTAAATTATTTTAGAAAACCCCTACCTTGAAAGGGTGGTTGGTGGGTGACTATGCCTTGTGTGCTATATGAATATCTTTTTATCATGTGCATGATAAGGGTGGATGATATGAGTATACATGATTTTAATGAAAAGATTTTTGTATACTCATGTTTTTTATGTATATGTATGCATCATATTTCAATTGATATTATATTACTCTGATCATACCGTTCGGTCGCCTATGATAGACGGACCTATGGTCAAAATGGGTTTCTGCTGTAGGTGTATACATATAGATATTTTTTCATTGTGCTTAGTTTACAATGTCCATACATCTTTTAGCACAGATTTATTTCATATTAAGCTTGATTTAATTCTTAATGATAATAATATCTTTACAAGCCTATGCATTGTTTTATTAATTTCATAAAGGGGGAGAAAATTCTTGATTTATCTTTCAATTGATTTTATTTTCAATTGGCCTTACTTCCACTCTTTATGATGAAAAATATTGTTTTCATACATGCTAACATTTTCAATAACGGTATCAATAATCTTAAATTTGTATTATTCTCAATTTGGTATCTATATTGCAAAATGATTTTAGTGTTTACCTAAAAATATTTTTGTTTTTACTTTCAATTAGTACATATCTTTGTATTGGTATCAAATGGCAAACGATTGTTCATTTTTAAATGGTAAAAAGATTGTTTCATTTTAATGGTAAAATTTTGTTTCACTTTCAATTGGTTTTATTCAATTGATTATTTTTATTGGTATCAAAATTTTATTTTAAAATATGTTTATTGGTAATGTTTGTTTTTTCTCACCCCTTTGTTGATGAGTGACAAAAAGGGGGAGAAGGATTAGTGATATGTATGCATGTTTGATTCATTATTTATACATATATACATTTTTATGATTCTCATTGCATATCTTTGTTATTGTTTATTGGTATGTTGAGCCTACATTGTATATCTTTATGTTTTATGATTATGCATAAGTTAAGAGGGAGCTTCTATGAATTATTCTTAATCTATGCATATAAACATATAAGTTTTGTCATCTCAAAACGGGGGAGATTGTTGGCCCAAAGGCCCTTCACTAACTTATGAAGGTTAGTTGCTAATGATCTTGAGTTAATAAGTTTCAGATATGATCAAGATCTTAGTAGGTGCTCAGCTTCAATAAAGGATTCAAAGCCAGTTTTGGACCTAACACGTGTAGATTCAAGAGGTCGCGTGTTAAGATCGCTTCCGATGGAATCAAACTCTTTGGATCGATTTGGATCGAGTCATCTGAAGATGAAGATTGATGAGAAGACTTCGGTTTGTTTAGTTTTAGTTTATTTAGATCTTATGTAAGGTTGATTAGTCTTGATATGCTCAAGTTTTCACACACACACGGCACACACAAGTTCAATAGTTTTTAGTTTCGGTTTAACCGGTTTTGGATTTTCAAGAATATACATATCTTTAGTTTTCATGAATAGATAGAATCAAAACAAGTTTACTTGATTTTATGTATGTTAAATCCATATACATGTTTAGTTTATAATACTTAAAATTATTTTGATGTATATCTAGTTCATGGTTCAAGTTTTATTTTTTAACAAAACTTAGTTTTTTTTATTAAAGCTAAATTTTCATACCTCAAAAATATTTTTGATTTAAAGCTAAAATTCATAACTCAAAAAATAGTTCAAATAGTTTAAATTTTTTTTGGTCACACATATTTGCTATTGCACTTCAAATACTTACAAGAACTTATTTTGTGGAATTTGTAGATTTTATGGGATTTTATTAGAATTTTTCAAGTTAGATTTTATATCCTTTAACCTGTCCTGAACCTGCTAGCGATCGACGAGCGGTAAACCGATGTGCACAAAACGTGCATAAGGCTATGGCCATTGGGCCGTCGACCGACCAGAGAGTTTGTTCTCTAGTTCTGGCCTCGGTCTACTGGGCGGTCGACTGACAGTGAGAAAATCTCACTGTGCCTTGGGGCGGTCGACCGACAAACCTAACGATCAGAATTTCGACTGTCCCAACGGTCAGAAAAACGACTGTTGGCGGTCGACCGGGCGGCGGACCAACAAGTCATTTTTGATATGTTTTGGACCCCAACAGCTATATTTTCAAGCCCTATAAATATGGGTCTTTGAGGCCTGTTTTCACCAAGATTTCTAAGAGTAATTTTCCACCTTCTTAAGTGTTTCTAACAAAGTTTTCAAAAGAAGTTTTTGTGCCAAAACTCTTATCTTTATTTGTTTCAAAGTTTTAAGAAAATCAAAAGAAAACAAGTCTTTGAGAATTTAGTTTTGTCTCCATTTTCATATCATTTAGTAGTTTTTCTCAAGTGTTTTCTTTGTTTTTTTCAAAACACTTTGATTTCTCACACTTGAGCTATCTATTCTATACTATCAATAAGATATTATTTATGAGAAAAATTGTTTGTGCTCCTTTGAGATCACCAAAAGAGTGTTTGTGAACATTTGGATCACCAAGTTGTATTTTCATCTTACTTTGTGTTAGGCTTTGTGCCTTCCTCTTGTGGAGAGGAGAAGAGAGTGGAATTGTGTACTCCCGGTTGTAATTTTAATTCCTCGGTGGAGGTCCCTTGTGGAAGGTCTTGTGTGGATATAGTGAAAATCCTTCTGTGTGAAGGTGGGAACATAGAGCATAGAGTGGCTCAAACCTCGAAAAATATCACTGTATTTGCATTTGATCTATTTTCCCTCTGTCTCTCTCTCTTATATCTTGCATTGTTTTACATTTGGTCATATTCATGTACTGTCCACACTTATATTGAACCAAGAGAGCTTCAAATGGCACCTCAACTCTTAATTTAGAGAAATCTTGAGGAGTAGTTCCAGAGCCTTCACGAAAAATTCGGGCACTCATGATTACACATAGTGTGTAGCAATTAGTGTTTTAATTACACATCATTCATCTGAAATCACCTAGAGGGGGGTGAATAGGTGATAATGAATCTAGTCAACTCAATGTTTAAAACTAATTGCAATAACAAGAGATTCACACTCAAACAAGCCAAGCAAATAATTATGAATGAACAATATGAATTGATGCAAGGCACAAAGTAAGAGAGAGAGTAAGAGCCAAGGATCAAGCGCAAACAACAAGATATGTTTCGAGGTTCGAGCACCCAGCTCTACATCCCCGCCTTCACACAGAAGGATTTTAAGTCCACTAGCTTGTCCACAAAGGACTCCCACAAAGGGAACCTCCACCGAGGATTTGGGCAATCACAATTACAAGGAGTACCCAACTCCTCTCCTTACAAACACAACCTCCTCCTTGAGGCACAACTCCAAGCCAACAACAATCACCTCACAACTTGAGGGATTTGCAAAAAGCAACACAAGGATCACCTCACAACTTGAGGGATACAACCCAAAGGCACAAAGCAAGAAAAGATTGGGTTTACAACTTGGTGGTCTAAACAACAACCACAAACAATCTCTTTCTCCCACACAAAGATCCTATAGAATAAGAAAGTAGATGTAGCTCATGTGTGGAGAAAACCAATGGAATGAAAATCAAAATCACAAAGAAAATCCTTGGGAAAAACTGAAACCAAGATATAGAAGTGAATCAAAACTCTTTTTCCCAAAAACCCTTTCTTTGATGTTCCAAACCCTAGCAAAAAACACAAATAGATTGTTCAATTTAAGTCCAAAAACTCTTTTGATTGCTGTGAAAACACCAGAGAGTAAGAAAAATTCGCACGCCAAAATCTTAGAGAAAACAGGCCATTAATGGGGTATTTATAGCCCCCAGAAAAATATAGCCGTTGGCAGCAATTTCTGTCAAAACAGAACTACCGGGCGACCGTCCGGTCGACCGTCCAACGATCAATTTTTGACCGTTGGCAACTACCGGTCGACCGGGCGGTCGACCGTAGAAAACAGAGAGCAACCTGCTTTCAGTCAGTCGACCGTGCGGTCGACCGGACCAAGAGGCAGCCAGCGTGCACGTATCCGTGCACGTCGGTCGACTGATACGGTCGACCGGCTACTTGGTGCGGTCGACCGTAGGGGTCGACCGACCTAGCCTGGCAGAGACTGTTCTGGTCAGCAAAAACATGTTATTTATTATTCAATAGAAATTCCCATAAAATCTCTAAAATTACACAAAAATGGTTTTATCATTTTATATTGAAAAATAAACTTGTGTTAAAAATTTCAACACAAATTTCAAACATCTTGAAAAAAATTTTTTGTCTTATCATGTTTACCAAAATTCAAAAATTGTATTTTCTAAAACTTGAATTTTGAATAGAAAATACATTTTGTCCAAAACTCATCTAATTACAAAAACATGATATAAACAACATTTAGGCATGATGTATGTGGATATAATCCTATATACATGAAACACATATATATCCATATTTTTGTCATTAATTCCAAAATATGTTTTGTTAGAAATACCAAAACATGAAAAACATGAAATAGACTATCAACTAAGTTTGTCTAAATAGTTGAAGAATGCATGTATATAGAATAAATCTAATATACATTAAACCATGTAAACTTGTTTTGATATAATATCTATTCATGCAAACAAGATCGATTAAACCAAAAACTGAAAACCAAAGCATGAAACGTGTGTGTTGTGAACTTGAGCATATCATACTATTCTAATCTTTACAATTTGGATCTAAACACAAACTCTAAACTATGGTACCGATATCTTCTTGTAGAGCGCAATCTCCAAGCCGACTCGATCCAAAACTCTTTGATCCACCGAGCAAGTGCTATATATGATCTTTGACGCTCGGGCTCTTGAATCAACATGTGAAAGCTTCCAAATCATCTTGTTGAAGTTAATCACCAACTAATAACTTGATTAATGATCTGAAATTAAATAACACAAGATTATTAGTACACATAACTACATGAGTTAATCATCATCAAAACTAGAGTGGAAGGCCTTTGGGCCAACATCATCATTAGATTAGCACTACACCTATTCATCCTGTCTAGGTGTACTTTTAATTTGTAAATCAATTTCAAATTGATTGTGAATGTCATGCCCCGCTTCCCAAAATATGTGAAAACGGTGTCGCGATGAGAATTAGTGATGTATATACGCTAGAGAATACCCCACGTATACATGCTAAACCTAAAGTAACCTGCACAAGCTATAAAAATCTACTAAATAAGATCGATATCACTGCAATACTACCTATAGATGTCCACACATGATATCACATGAAATAAAAAAAAATGGCAACTTGATGCGATATAGAGAGATTCAGAAAAATTACTTGAATAAAAGAGAAGCAAAAATAGCAGATCGAATAGAAAGGAACTCTGGGTCCTTGCAAAGCGTACGAGCTCATCAACACCTGATCAAAAAAATAAAACATCCAATCTGAATGTGCAAATCCAGGGTCGTTAGAAAGAGACTCATGAGTGTGTAAAATAAAGGGGAAGGGGCACGTGCATATAACATGTGGGCATAATATAAAAGAAATATAGAGGATAAGGTTGAAATAACATGCCAAACATAAATAAACAGTAAATAAGCCAGTCAGTGCTATAGTCATGTGTACATCAGGTCATGAGTATAATCAGATGTCTATCATATCATGCATGTATCAGGTGTTTACAATCAGTCACAGTATATTACGAACAATTATTATTATTATTATGTCAATGAATACCAATTGTCACTTGTAATAGACACATCCCATACTACGTCTATCACACGTGTCAATCAGAGTTTTATGTTATTGAAACTAATTGGTTAGAGACAATGTCTGTATTTTAAGTGGGTCCCATACATACCTGGAACCACAGCCCAGACTCCTGGCGCTGAACCAGGCCCTACCACAAGGTAGTCAGGTAACATGTATAAGATGTATAACAGGAAAAGAATAGGAACAAGACGGGGTGACAGTCACCCACGGAAACGCTGCAGTGTAACGCTCTTTCGGCTGTGTGATTAGTGTTCAACTTTGTATCATTTTTCATTACATTTCCATGCATATTATCAATAAAAATGAGATTTTTAATGCCTTTTTCTCTAAATTATAGGTTCACCCTTTAATAGAGAAGAAGGCTCAAATCCAAGCAAATTAAGGGATTTAAAAGAGGTTAAAAAGAGCCCAATCCAAAGAAGCCCACATCTGCAACGAACCAGAGAATATTCTCTAGGTTCTAGAAGCTGCTATAGTACACCTGGGCAGAGATAGCCTGTCAGCGCGATCGCTGGCAAACGGCCAAGTTACTGTCGCAGAAATGCGGCTTTGCCCTCGGATCCGCAGCAATTCTTGACCGTTGATGTAGCGTCTGATCCTGCGGCTGCGATTGAAAGCAATGGGTCTCATGGTGCCTATAAAAAACCCCCAGTGGCTCTATTGAAAAATGTTGGAGATGCCATAAATTTTAGGAGAAAGATTAGAATTTCTTTAGGTCTTCTTTAGTCTTCTCCTGTAATTTCATTTTTCTTTTTAGATTCCAGGAGCAGGAGAGAGAGAGAGAGAGAGAGAGAGAGAGAGAGAGAGAGAGAGGATGAGAGTGAAATCTCTGTAATTGAGAGTGACAATCAAATCAAAGCTCATGATCTTCCTCCTCTAATTTCTTACTATTTTGATTCTTGTTTTTTAATTCCAAGCTTTTACTTCCTTGCACTTTAGTTTACCATGCTTTCTTCTTTGCTTTACTTCTCCATGGCTAGCTAATTATCTAACATGACTAACTAACCTCTAACATTATTATCTACTAACTCTTATATAATACTAACTCATATGATTCATTGGATGCTTATAATTTAAGTTTTTTGATTCCCAATGAAGATGAGTGTTATTTTGATCTAATGAAAGTTTTGTGATTCCTTTCATATGATTTATGTGTGCCTCATTTAGAGTCTTGTTTCTTTAGCAAGAGCCTTGATGGAACATGATGATGGGTTCATCTTAGTATGCTAACAAATTAATGCATTAGCTTCTTATTTCATGCTAGCTAAACCACAACTTTGATGATCTAATGAACTTCTTGTTATGCATATCTAAATCATGAATCTCATATTCTTATGAACCTATTCAGAGCCTATGATCAAAGAAGGCCACCTAACCAAGCTAAGAGAGGGACACTTCAACAAATTGGGCCAACTTTTTGACTTGATGAATCAAGATGGACAACATACCAATGAATCTGCGTGAGGCACAATTCATCCAAGAGATTAGTAAATTAGTAGTATAGAGTTGTTAGTTAGTCATAACTTCCCTCCTCTTTGATAAAAACTTTCATCTTTTCTAAATTTTTCTTTCTACAACAAAGTCTATTTTTTGTCTACTTTTTCAAGCACTATTTCATTCGTGATTTTCATTCTACCTTCCTTATTTTCATGTTCCTTTTCTTTTAACACAAAAACAATCCAGAATTTCATCATCTTCTTTTTACTTTCTTTTCTTTTTCAATTCTTGAACAAAAAAGAACTTTCGTTTCTTACCAAAAACAAGAACAACATAAACCAAGAAAGTTTCCATCGCATACCCTTCCTGCGATACGACCCGTTATAGCTTTTGCTACAAACAATAGTTTGAAAGAGCACATTAATATTACATACATACTCAGAGCTTGAACATTGACATATGAACCTGCACGATTTGCTCTAAACTTCTGCTCTTTTCACCTTTGAACACTGTGCAACCTGTCTCCGAGGTCCACCCAAAATATAGACGTTATCTCCTCCATCAATTTTCCCAATCCCGGTATAAGCTGTTTAATATTAGATTATCAAGATTAAGTAATGCACATGTTACCTAGATCATTAAAATAACTCGGTGATAGTAACAGTAACAATGTCAACATGTGTGATCAGGATACCAGTATAATAGGATCTATGATGTCAGTGGACAGGAGGGTGGTGTTACCGTGTAACAATATTTTTCCAGCAACATGGTAACATGAACAATATAGTTATCAGAGAAATATCATGTATAACCAGTCAAGTTTTCTATGTGATATCATGATGTTCAAGATGAGTAATGACATGCAGGCATGAATAGAATATTTCAGAGCAAAATATTCAGTTAACTCTGTCCACAAAGTCATCAACATATCCACCCTCTAAATTACCAATAAGTAAAGTCGATCAATAGCTGTCATAAAAATATGAACATATAATATGTTCACCGATATCAATGAAATCACTTTCATAATGATTCTATCTCTATAACTGAATAACAACAATAACTAGGAATCAATCATGAAGGGTAGTCTACTGATATCCTCGAGATCAACAAAGTCAATGGATACCGAAATGAATAAAGAGTAAATATCCTCATGCAATATGGAATTTAGAAAACCTCTACGTTTGATAATCAACATCAACAAGATCATCAATACTCAGATAGTATAATCAGATGTAAAACTGGAAAAACCCACAATTATAAATTCAAATACATTAATCTCATCAGAATACTGATCAAAATCCTCTGAAACGAACACCAACCTCATGTCAATCAACTCTAACTCTAACAAGTCAATACCAATTCAAGCATAAGAAATCTAGTCTCTTAATAAAGTAACAACATATCTAATACATCATCAATATCTAATGAATCCTCATCTAAGTTATCACCAAATGAATGAATAATAAGTGTGATAAATACTCCACATAAAATATGAATTTTTAGCCTCAATCATGAACAATCGACCTCAAGATCAACCAATTTATATTCTAAGATTTATCACAACTAGGTTAATTACAAGATCAAATCCAGTATAAGAATATATTAATACTAGTTCTGAATCAATAGTGGCAACCAACTATTACATGAAACGACGTTGATAAACGCTCATATCAATTGTATAATTAGGTGAACGCTTACTGATATCTCATGAAGTGATACAAGTAACTATACTGGTAAAATAAAGCAGATGGTCACATGAAATGATACAAGTAACACATAAATACTACTGACCACAGTAAATAAGAAAATAATATAAAAACACACACTCATATGAAATGATACAGTTTTGGATCTGAATTATCATCTGGTCTTCATTGCATGGACCGGTACGAACCTCCGATTCATCTTGTGAGTCGGTCTTCGAATCGTCTGGTTATCGGGTCCATAACAGGGACAAATCCGAATCGGGTCCCGGTCTTCTGTTACTGGGTTCATATCGCATGAACATATCCACATCGCTGAACCATGCAACTATATATAGCAGAGAGGGGAATTAATAGCCACATATAACACACTCACACATGACCCATTCCTACACTAATATACATATACTCATTAATATACATGCACGTATATACTCTCACGCGCACACTTGCACACAACTCAACTCACACACAACACACACCCGCATGCATGCATACACGTTATAAATACACATTAATATCCAGTACACATTTACATACACATTTATACAAACAGAATCTCTCTCACACAAACAACTATACACATGCACCAATTAAAACACACACAGAGAGAGAATATTTAACAGCACACCCATCCGTGCGCACATAATTAACATAAATATAAGACATATACAATTATTGATATAGAGAGAGTGAGAGTGAGAAGTCTCACGGCATGGGGAGTGTAGATGGAGGAGGCCGTGTGCGTGGGGAGTCATGGCTGCAAAGAGAAGAGCAGGCTCAGCCTGCTGTGTGTGGCTTGCAGCAAGGTGGGAGGGTGGAGCCTGTGTTGGCCCAATGGCCTTCCACTCTAGTTTTGATGATGATCAACTCATGTAGTTATGTTTACTAATATTCTTGTGTTTCTAAGTTTCAGATCATAACAGGATATTAGGTTGGTGATTAGCTTCAACAAGATGATTAGAAGCTATTCATGATGATTCCGGTGCCAAAGCTTAAAGATCATACCTTTGCACTTGGAGAATCACGGAGTTTGGACCGAGTCTACTTGAAGATGGAAGATCGACAAGAAGACTTAGGTATCTAGTTTAGAGTTTGTGTTTTAGATCCATATTTGTAAAGCTTAGTTTAGTTGATATGCTCAAGTGCACAAAACACACACGTTTCATGATTTGGTTTTTGGTTTTCATGAATAATAGATCAAAACAAGTTTACCTTATACCTATGTATATTAGATATGTTCTAGATATACATACATGCTTTAAACTTGCTAGACAAATTATTTTGACTATCCTATTCATGTTTTGGAAAATTCTAGTTTGATAAAATACAAGTTTTGTTTTTGATAAAATTGGCAAGACACAAAAATGAATTGATATGATTGATATATGTCTTGAAATTTTTATCACAAGTTTGGTTATCAAAGTAAAATGATAAAACAAGTTTTAGAAAAACATATTTTTAGAAAAAACAGTTTTATTGTGATTAAAACTATTTTTTAGATTTACTGTGAATTTATGGGATTTTTATTGAGTGAAAAGACCTATTTTCAAATCCCGTATCTGTGCAGAACTGAGGACTGGCTGTCAGGCCAAGTCGGTCGACCGGACCGGTCGACCGCACCATAGGCCGGTCGACCGGGAAGGTCGACCGACGTGCACAAGTCTGTGCACGTTTTGGAGTCTCTGGAACGGTCGACCGGGCCGGTCGACCGAGTTGAGAGCTCTGCTCTCGGGTTTTATCGGTCGACCGGGCCGGTCGACCGCTATTGCCCAACGGTCACATTTTTGACCGTTGGCGGTCGACCGGACCGGTCGACCGGCAGTCTGTCAGACTGCCAGCTCAGCCTAACGGCTAGTTTTGTATAGGGGCTATATAAACCCCATCTCTTTGGGGATTTTGGCCAAGTTTTTTAAGAGAAAAAATACTAGTTTTCTGAAGTGTTTAAAAGAGTTTTCAAAAGAGTTTTAAGTGCAAAAACTTCTCATCTTTATTGTTTTAGGGTTTTTTGGAAAATCAAAGAAAAATAGGTTTTTGGGATTTTTGCTTAGATCTTCAATTCTATCATATTGCAAGTATTTTTCCCAAAGATTTTTTCTTTGTTGCTTGTTTCCAAAAACACTTGTTTTCCACACTTGAGCTATCTTCTATCCTAAACTATTAGGATCTTGTTTTTGTGGAAAAAGATAAGAGAAAAAGAAAGAGAAGTGTTTGAGGTTGTTTGTTGTATACCTCATTGTTGTAAACCCTCCTTCATTTGTTGTATCCCTCTTCGGTAGAGGTGATCGGAGTGGTATTGGTTGTGAGCCTCTTAGGTAGAGGTGGAGTTTGGTTGTGAGCCTCTTCGGTAGAGGTGTGTGGATTGGTTGTTGTATTGGCTACGGGCCTAACCCCTCGGTTGTGAGGAGGTTGTTGTGAGAGAGGAGTTTGGTACTCCTAGAGTTGTAAGAAATCCTCTTTGGTAGAGGTTCCCTCGGTGGGAGTTGAGATAGTGGAAATCCTACACGGTGGTGTAGGCGGGGATGTAGAGCAAGGTGCTCGAACCTCGAAACAAATCTTGGTGTTTGCGTTTTGATCCATTGTCTCTCTAACTCTCTCTCTTATATTTGTGCAAAGCATCATACTCATCATCATATCATACTTGCTTGTGTTGAGCATTGATTCATTCATATCATATATTGCTTGTGTTGTGCCTTGCATTTCTTATTGTCATATCTATTATATGCTTGGCTTGATTGTGTGTATTTCATATTGCTTGGATTGCTTGTGTGTGTGTGCCTAACTTATACTCATCCAACAAGAGCTTCACATAGCACCTCAACCCATTTCAAGGGGAATCAAGGGGAGTTAGTCCAGAGCCTCGCAAGGGGAATTCGGCTACACTAGTTGTATTGTATTAGTTTGTGTATAATTTGCATTAGCTTCCGCATTTAGCGCACTTAGTTTGCATTTAGTTTCTTAGATTAGCACTTACACCTATTCACCCCCCCCCCCCCTCTAGGTGTTTTCAGCCTGGGGGTCATGGAGCTCGGCCACGCGAGGAGAGTGTTGTCGGCCATGTGCTATGCAAGGGAGGTGGGAGAATGGCCGGCCAAGGAGGAGGCTTGCGCCGGGGGTGTTGCGCTGTCATGGAGAGTGTTAGCCCAAAGGCCCATCACTCTAGTTTTGATGATGATCAACTCATATAATTATGTTACTAATGATCTTGTGCTTATTAAGTTTCATATATTGATCAAGATCTTAGCAGGTATTTAGCTTCAATAAAAGGTTTGTAGTTAAGTTTTGAAGCTAACACGCGTTGATTTAAGAGCTCGCGCGTCAAGATCGCATCTAGTACTCGAGATGGAGTCAAGCTCTTTGGATCGAGTCGTCTTAGAGAAGAAGATCTAAAAGAAGACTTCAATTTAGATTTGTTTAGTGTTTAGATCTTATATAAGGATAGTTTAGTTTTGATATACTCAAGTATATTCACACACACAAGTTTAATAGTTTGATTTCGGTTTAACCGTTTTGAATTTTCAAGTATACATCTTTCTGTTTTCATGAATAGATTTCAATCAAAGAAGTTTGCATGGTTTATATGTATACTAGATTTCATCCATATACATCGATGGTACATATTAGAAAAACTTATTTTGATGATATATAGTCATGGTTTTAAGTTTTGTTTTTATCAAAACTTATTTTGGATTTATTATCAAAAAAAAATCTTTTACAATGTGTATTGGATTCTATGTATACATACTATACTTCAAATGTGTTTCAATATCTTGTTTTTGTATTTATACATGTTTATAGAAAAAATTTATTTCCATTTCAAAGTTGGTTTTTGGTTTAAGCATTAATTTATATACCTCAAAAATAATTCAAATTGTTTGTAATATGTTATAATTTTTATCACACATATTCGTAATTCAAATATTTACATGAACTTATTTTTGTAGATTTTATGAAGATTTATTGGAATTTTTAGGGATTTATCAAGTTTGATTTTAAACCCTAAAATCTATTTCTGGGCTGCTAACGGTCGACCGACCGGTCGACCGAAGTCGAGCTCGGTCAACTGACGTGCACAAATGTGCACAAGTTTTAGCGGTCGACTGATCCAGAGAGCTTGCTCTGTAGATTTGACCCCGTTCGACTGATCCAAAGAGCTCGCTCTCTGATTTTTGTGCCGGTCGACCGATAGGCTGTACCTTGGGGACGGTCGACCGGACGGTAAACCGACAACCCCAACGGTCGAAAATTTGACCGTTGGTCGGTCGACCGAGCGGCTGACCGGCAGCCCTATCTGGCCTGGTTTTGAGCCCCAACAGCTATATTTTGGAGACCTTATAACTATGGGTTCTCTTGACCAGATTTCTACATAATTTTCAAGAGCGATTTTTCCCATCTTCTCTAGTGTTTTTAACAAAGTTTCAAAAGAAATTTTTGTGCCAAAACTCTTATCTTTTATTGTTTCAAAGTTTTGGAAAATCAAAGAAAAATAATCTTTTAGGAAATCTAGTTTTGTTCTTCATTTCTTTATCTGTCAAAAGTTTTTCCCAAGTGTTTTCTTTATTGTTTCTTTTTCAAACACTTTGTTTACTCTCATACTTGAGCTATTCGTCTTAAATCTATTCTCTAAGATCTTGTATTGTGAGAAGTGTTGTTTGTGATCTTTCAAAGATCACCAAGAGTTTTTGTGATCCTTATGATCATCAAGTTGTAATTCTCTTTGCTTTGTGCTTGGCTTTATGCCTATCTTTTGTGTAAAGGTGTGAGAGAGTTGGAGTTATGTACTTCTTGTTTGTATCATTGTAATTTCTCGGTGGAGGTCCCTTTGTGGAAGGTCCTTGGTGGACATAGTAGAAATTCTTCTGTGTGAAGGCGGGGACGTAGAGTGGTGACTCAGATCTCGAAACATATCCTTGTGTTTGCGTTTGGATCTTCTATCTCTCAACTCTCTCTTTATATCTTGCATTGTTATTATTCCTCATTCATATACATACTTGGTATTGTTTGTATGCTCACACTTGTGTTCAACCAAGAGAGATATTGAAGCTCCTCAACTCTTAGTTTAAAGGAATCGTGAGGAGAAGTTCCAGAGCCCTTCACGGAAAATTCGGACTTACTCTTGGTACAGGTTGTGTGTTAGCAGTTAGTTTTTAATTTCGCATTATTTGTCTTAGATTAACACTGCACCTATTCACCCCCTCCAGGTGTATTTTCAATTGGTATCAGAGCCTACGCTCCTGATATTCGGTTTAACCACCTAAGAGTGAGATCCTTATTTGCTAATCTATTTGTTGCTTTGCACACATATTAGTTTACACTTATAGATATCTTGCACCACCCATGTATTATGCTTTCAACATTGACATGTGAAAATTTAAAATGAGTGCTTACCTCAAAGCATTAGAATTGCATGTCTATCTTGCCATTACAAAAAAATCATATGTTGATAATGACAAGCATTTAGAGGCTAATTCATAAGCATTGCATGCACTTAGGCAAACACTTAGCAAAAATTATTTATCTATGATTTCTCATTGTGATTCCGCTTTTATAGTATGGAACACGCTGAGCTCTCTCAAGGAACAAGCTTCAAACTATGTGGAGATAGAACCGTAGTAGATTAGTCCGAATAAGAGTGCTACATGGTCTAGGGATTGACTCTCTTGAGGTAACTTCGGGTTCTCATCTTAATGATTATGCTAGCTCTTCCAATGATCATGTTAGTAGTATGGATGCCCATGCAATAAATGAAGAGCTTTCTGTGTTTTATGAAAACTTGCTTTCAAAATACCAACTTTTGAAAAGCAAAAGTTTTGATTTAAAGAAGAAAATAAAAATTTATTTTCAAAACTTGATTTAGTTTCACAAGAGAAGGTTGAGATTTTCAATGAAAGGGATTCATTGAAAACTCAACTTGATCTTGTTTTAAAAAAAAAATGAGATTTTGAAAAATAAAAATGATTTTGATTATATTTTGAAGAAAAATAAAGTTTTGTCTTCAAAACTTGATTTTGTTTTAAACGAGAACGATTCTTTGAAAAACAAGATTGTTTTAATTTCTAAAGAATTAGAATGTATTTCTTTAGAAAATATTTCTTTGAAAAATAATTTTGCTTCTCATTCTTATCATGCTTCTATTTATTTGCCTTCCAATGATAAGAATTTTATTTCTATTACATGCTCCACATCTTTTTTCAAATTTAATAATGAAACTCAGATTTGAAGAAGAGTGTAGATTGTTTGGGCTCCATTTTGAGCCAATGTGCCACGAATCACAAGAGATTAGAATTTATGTTTCAAAAGAAACATACTCCAAATATGCATGCACACCCATCATGGCATACACATGCTTCTTATGTTCACGCACATGACACCATGTATGCTAATGTGTACACTTGTACACTTTGTGGTCGTAAGGGCTACCTTGCAGAATTTTGTTATGATAGATTAAATGACTTTAATTTTTCAAGTAAAAATATTTAGGTTAGGAGAGGTGCTAACATCGGTAGACCCAAGAAAGCTTGGGTACCAAGATCCACCCATATTGTATTTGATGTAGGTGTGGGCTCTCACAAAACGTGAGAGTATTGATGACTTGATGGTGGATGCGTTTCGAGCTAAATGAATACAATTTTGGATGCATCATATCAAGAGTGTTTTGATGGGAGGACCACCATGGTTTGGAGATATAAAGATTAGTTCATTCGATTTGATATCTATCTCTAACTCCTTATTTATATTTATGTGATTTCATTGATGATTTTTAGCATGTCATGATTTTCATGTTCATTATATTTAAATTCAATATTTATTAGACATGTGATATACATAGATAGTACTTGAGATACACCCATGTTTATATGGATTCATATTTTTGTGTTCTCTCTATGGTTTAGCTACGTATGCATATTCTTATTGTAATGGCATTTGCATTTATTCTAATGATCACTTTTATTTTTTGATATTTTGTACTTCATGTTTTGATTACATGTTTTAAATGTAATTTTTATTAAAACGTATGTTTATACTTGTACAAGTAGTGATCTACACTTGATTATTATGTTTGAGTACTTCATTTCTCATGTGTACTCATTACATGTATTTGTATAACTTAGTTTTAATAATTCTTGCATTTACACTTGTATTTCCTATTTTGTACATGTTTTTAAAAAATATGTTTAGCTTTATGTGTATGTAAATTTTTAACCAAAATTATATGATATACATGTTTTATCCTTAAGTACATGCCATATACTATTTTTGTGGACTCATTTCATGTTTGGATATATATGTATACTTTAGTTTTAACAAAACATATATATACCTTGAAGTTTGTTTAGTTTTTAAAAAAATTGAATTTCTCACATTTTAAGATTTTATATTTATGAAGAGGAATTTTATTTAGTTTGATAAGCTTCATTGTCTTATCTCTATGCATATATTTCTTACATGATCTTTGTGCACTCGATATCATTTGTTTACTCATGATTATGGATTCATGAGAATCTTTGTGCTTCATAGCTCCTTGAGTGTCAATTATTGTTTGTTTAGCATGTTTTTATGGGATAAATATTTATTTTTATTTCTTACTTGAAGGATTTCGTACTAATTTTCAAAATTATCTTAAAACTAGTTTCGTACTCTTCAATTGAAAGTGTTTTCAAACTACACTAAATTATTTTCAACTCTTATTTTTGAAAATCCCTACCTTCTAAGGGAGGTTAATTGGATGATCATGTCTTGTATGCTTCTAATGTATATCTCTTAAACTTATATATGATAGGGAGATAGTTATGAGTTATACACATGATCTTTATGTTATTCATTTTTTTTGTATACTCATACTTATTTTCTTATATATGTATGCATCAAATTTCAAGTGGTATTTTCATTTTTCTACATACATATATAGAGTTAAGATTGTGCTTGTTTTACATTGACATACATGTTTTATAGCACAAATTATTTTATGCTAAGTTTGATTTACTTCTAAAATTAAATTGGTAACTTTTACAAGCTAATGCATTTATTTAGTTGGTATTTCAAAAAGGGAGAGAAATTTCTTGATTTCACTTTCAATTGGTATCAATTGATTTTAAATTCAATTTTACATTCAATTGGCATGTCATATATTTTTCTCACTCTTTTTGAGAAAAATATTTTGCTTTAGAAATGATTTTATTTTCTATTGGTATTAATGTTGGCCTAGAGGCCTTTCACCTTAGTTTTGATGACGACTAACTTATGAAGGTTAGTTTACTAATGATCTTGTATTTAATAAGTTTCCGATATTGATCAAAATCTTAGTAGGTGATTAGCTTCAACAAAGGATTCAAGCTAGTTTTGGAGCTAACACATGTTTATTCAAGAGTTCGAGCGTCAAGATCGCATCTAGCACTCGGTTAGAGTCAAGCTCTTTAGATCGTGTTTGGATCGAGTCGGCTTGGAGAAGGAGCTTCATAAGAAAACTTCGGTTTGTTAGTTTGTTTTATTTTTAGATCCTGTGTAAAGATAGCTTAGTCTTTATATGCTCAAGTTCACACACACACAAGTTAAAATAGTTTTTGGTTTCGGTTTAACCGGTTTTGAATTTTCAAAGAATATATCTTTAGTTTTCATGTATAGATAGAATCAAAAAAAGTTTACTTGGTTTATATGTATATTGGATTTTTTGCATATACATTGATGGTTCAAATGTATAAAAAAACTTTTTTGATGATTCTAGTTCATGTGTTTCAAGTTTTGTTTTTAACAAAACTTAATTTTGAATTTAATGTCAAAAATATAGATATATCCTTTATATGTGTATTGGATTTTATCCATGCACATCATGCTTCAAATGTTGTTTAATATCATATTTTTGTATCTATGCTAGTTTTGGAGAAATCAGTTTTTCATTTCAAAGTTTGGTTTATGAAAATACGATTTTCGATTTAAAACTAAATTTCAATATCACAAAAATAGTTCAAATAGTTTAAAATATGTGTTGAATCTTAGTCACACATATTTGTTCTTTAAATATTTATAACAACTTATTTTTGTGAATTTTATGTGATTTTATGGGAATTTATAGGTATTTAAAAGACTAAGTTTTCAAACCCTAAAACCCTAACCTGAGCCCACTGGCGGTCAACCGGACCAGAGCTCGGTCGACTGGGTGGTCGACCGATGTGCACAGACGTGAACAATGTGCCTTGACCATAGGTCGGTCGACCGTGCGGTTGACCCAGAGAGTTCACTCTCTGTTTCTGGTCGACCGACAGGAAACTTCGCGGTCGACCGGCCGGTCGATTGACAACCCTCTGACCGTTGGTCGGTCAACGGGGCGGTCGACCGACAGGCCATTCTGGGAATGTTCTGGACCCCAACGGCTATATTTTGGGAATCCTATAAATATTGGTTCCCTTGGCTTGTTTCTCCCAAGATTCTAAGTGCAATTTTTTTTCATCTTTCAAGTGTTTTTAGTAAGTTTAAAAACAAGTTTTAGAGCTTTAATCTCTCTATCTTTATTTGTTTCAAAATTTTTAAAAATCAAGAGAAAACAAGTTTTGGGATTCTAGTTCTTGTCCAAAATTTCTATATCTTATCTAGAATTTTTTTCAAGTGTTTTCTTTGTTATTTCGTTTACAAAACACTTTGTTTTCTCACACTTGAGCTATCAATTCTATACCTATCTATAGTATCTTGTTTTTGTGAGAAAAATTGTTTGTGATTATTTGAGATCACCAAGAGAGATTATTTGTGATCTTTGTGATCACCAAGTGTATTTTCCTTTACTTTGTGCTTGGCTAGGTGCCCACCTCTTGTGTAAAGATTTGTATTTGAGAGAGAGGAGTTATGTACTCCCAGTATAGAGTTGTAATTCCTCAGTGGAGGTCCCTTTGTGGAAGGTCCTGTGTGGACATAGTGAAAATTCTTCTGTGTGAAGGCGGGGACGTAAAGTAGTAGCTCAAATTTTAAAACATATCTCGGTATTTGCGTTTGATCCACTATGTCTTAACTCTATCCCTCTTTATATCTAACATTACTTTATATTATTTATAGCATATACATGCTTCACATTGGTGTGTGTCCACACTTGCATTGAACCAAGAGAGCTTCTAATAGCATCTCATCTCTTACTTTAGAGGAATTTCGAGGAGTAGCTCTAAAGCCCTTCACGGGGAATTCAGAGTAACTTTTGGTTATACTAAGTGTGTTTGTAATTAGTTTTTAATTCCGCATCATTTGCCTTAGATTAGCTAATATACCTATTCACCCCCTCTAGGTGTATTTTAATTGGTATCAGAGCCTACGCTCCTGATATTCAGTTTAACCATCTAGGAGTGAGATCCTTGGATAGCTAATCTAGATTTGCATTTGCACACATGTTGTTTATACACTCATGAATTTCCTTCCCCCTCTCATGTATGAAGTTTCCAATGTCGATATGTGGAAGTTTAAGATGAATGCGTATCTTAAAGCCCTAGGATTGTATGTTTACCTTGCCAGTACAAAGAAATCATATGTTGATAATGGCAAGCACCTAGAAGCCAATACACAAGCCATGGAGGCACTTAGACACATGTTGAGGGCAATTTTGTCACATTTTCATGCCCATATTTATCTATCATTTGTTTATAAATAATGTTACTTGGGTATTTTTAGCCTATTTTGCAGACAAACTTATTAGGAGAAGACTGGACCACAAAAGCACTCTTTCGAGACCGTAAAGCGCGTTAAAAGGAGTTGAAGGCAAGATAGGAGGCTTGACACTGCTGGGATTGCTCTACTACGTCTAAAACTGACATCAAAGAAATTTATGATCAATTTGGAAGAGTTTGAGGCCAGTTTGAGTGAAAATGTGATTTTGCAAAAGTCAGGGGGCTTTTGTTTTGGCCAACTTTTGGCCCAGTCTTTTGCTATTTATTTTTTTTCAGAATTTTAATTGTTACGGCTGTTCTTCTCTCTGTTTTTCAATACATGGTCTGATAATCATTGGGAATCATTGTTTTTCTTCGTCTTGGTTATCACGCATGACAGTTCATTTTCGCCTCGTCCCTCGTGACGTGACACCAGCAGACGAGGAGCGCGGGTCCAACAAATGCATTCCCATGTTCTCCCTTTACTCACATATGAGGAGAGAGGGGCATGGTGGGTATGTGCTGGACTTGCTGGCGCATTAAGAGGAGAGGTGCCCTTGTTCAAAATATGCATGCGAGTGGGGCCCTCAAGGGTGCTTGCGGCTAGCATTTACAGGCAATCATTGGCCATTAAGTAAGTAGTAAGATTAAGTTAGTAGTAGTTGTGTTGGCCCAAAGGCCTTCCACCCTAGTTTTGATGATGATTAACTCATGTAGTTATGTTTACTAATAATCTTGTGTGTTAAGTTTCAGATCATTAACCAAGATATTAGTTGGTGATTAGCTTCAACAAGGAGTTTAGAAGCTTTTCATAGTGATTCCAGGGCCAAAGCTTAAAGATCACACATTGCCTAGCCCATGGATGGAGTTTTGGAGCAAGTCTACTTGAAGATGAAGATCGTCAAGAAGACTTAGGTATCCATAGTTTAGATAGTGTGTTTTAGATCCATTTGTAAAGTTTAGTATAGTTGATATGCTCAAGTGCACAACACACAAAAGATTTATGTTTGGATTTTGGTTTTCATGAGTAATAGATCAAAACAAGTTTACATGATATTTATGTATATTAGATGTGTTCAATATACATACATGCTTACACTTCCTATACAAACTTATTTTGACTATCTTATTCATGTATTGAAAAATCAAGTTTGATAAAAATACAAGTTTTGTTTTTGATAAAATTTGCAAGACTCAAAAATGAATTGATATGTTTGATATATGTCTTGAAATTTTTATCACTAGTTTGTGTTTCAATACAAAATGTTAAAACAAGTTTTATGGGATTTTCAGAAAAGATAAAATAATTTTCCCAGTTTTTCTGACCCAGTTTCTGTTCCAGGCTTCTATTAGTCGACTAAGTCAACTGACCTAGTCGACTTGGCTGAAGTCGGTCGACCGGGACGGTCGACCGACGTGCACAAATCTGTGCACGTTTGGAGACACTGGGACGGTCGACCGTCCGGGTCGACCGATCTGAGAGCAGTGCTCTCTGTTTGTTTGGGTCGACCGGGCCGGTCGACCGTGGTTGCCGAACGGTCACATTTCTGACTTTTGGCGGTCGACCGGGCCGGTCGACCGTCAGCCTGTCAGGCTGCCACATCAGCCTAACGGCTAGTTTTCTGATGGAGGTATAAATACCCCATCTCTTGGGCTGTTTTGACAAGACTTTTGACAAGAAAATTTTCAGAGTTTGTTTAGTGTTTAAACAAGTTTTCAAAAGAGTTTTTAAGCCAAAAAGATTTCATCTTTCTTGTTTTTGGGTTTTGGAAAATCAAAGAAACTAGGTTTGGGATTTTGATTTGGTCTTTCATTTTCTATCTTTTACAAGAGACTTCCCAATTAGTTTTTCTTTGTTGCTTGTTTCCAAAAACACCTTGTTTCCACACTTGAGCTATCATACTATCCTAATCTATTAGGATCTTTGTTTTGTGGAAAAGAGATAAAAGAGAAGTGTTTGAGGTTAAGCCTCTAAGTTGTAAACCCTCCTTGCTTTTGTTGTATCCCTCTTTGGTAGAGGTTGATCGGAGTGGTATTGTATTTGGATCCCTCTTCGGTAGAGGTGATTGTGTTTGTATTGGCTACGGGCCTTATCCCTCTTCGGTAGAGGTGGATTGTGGTTGTATAGCCTCGGTGGCTTTGTAAGGATTGAGAGAGGAGTTCGGTACTCCTATAGTGGATTGGAAATCCTACACGGTGGTATAGGCGGGGATGTAGAGCTAGGGGCTCGAACCTCGAAACATATCCGTGTGTTTGCGTTTGATCCAATATCTCTCAACTCTCTCTCTCATTTATTTGTGCAAAGCATCATTCATAACATCATATCATATTTGCTTGTATTGAGCATAATTCATATTGCCATATCATATATTGCTTGCATTTGTGCCTTGCATATATTCATATTGATATATCATCTTATATGCTTGTTGTTTGTGTATGCCTCACTTGTACTTAATCAACAAGAGCTTCACATAGCACCTCAACCCATTCAAGGGGAATCAAGAGGAGTTAGTCCAGAGCCCTTCACGGGGAATTCGGCTACACTTGTTGATTGTATTAAGTGTGATTGCAAAATTTGCATTAGCTTCCGTACTTAGTTTTGCATTTAGTTCCTAGATTAGCACTTACACCTATTCACCCCCCTCTAGGTGTTTTTTTCAATTGGTATCAGAGCTAGTGCTCCTGATATTAGGCTTAACATCTTAGGAGTGAGATCCATTTGGTTGCTAATCTACATTTGCATTTGCTTGTTTGCACACATATAGTTTACCATGGCCTTCATGACCCCACCTATGTTTGACCCTTCCAACATTCATGTTTGGAAGATTAGGATGACTGTTTATTTACAAACCCTAGGTCATAAAGTTTACCTTGCCATTACCAAGGAATCCTTCCTTAGTGATCGCAATCATATAGGGGCCAATGCACAAGCCCTAGAGGCCATTAGAAGCACATTACCTAAAGATTATCTTATGTGTGTTTCTAACATTGATTCCGCCTTTGCAGTGTGGAACAAATTGACAACAACAACACCACCTCCGAGCTTCTATTGCCAAATCAACCGGAGGAATCTAGTGGAGAATCCGATTCACAATGCTTCATGGTCCAAGGGAATGACTCCCTTGAGGTACATTCGGAACTCCACTTAGATAATGATGGTTGTGCTAGTTCTTCAAATGATTTTGTTGATCCCCATGCTTTGAATGAAGAACTATCCATTGTGTGTGAAAAGTTAATAGAAAAATATAAGATTTTAAAAAAGAAAAGTCTAGAAATTGAAAAAGAAAATAAATGTTTGCATTCTAGACTTGACAATGTTTTGCAAGAGAAGGTTGAGGTCTCTAATGAACGGGATGCATTGAGATCTCAATTAGAACTTGCATTAAATGAAATAAATTTTAAATTTAAAAATGATTGTGAAACACTTTTGAAGAAAAATGAGAACTTGTCTTCAAAAGTAGATTTTGTTTTAAAAGAAAATGTTGCTTTGAAAAATAAATTATTTCTATTTCAAATGATTTGGATGTGTGTTTAAAGAAAATATTGTTTTGCAAAATAATATAGATGCACATGTTTGTCATGCTAGTGTAGCTTCTTCATCTAGTCTACCTATTGCACGTGCCACCTCTTCTTTGATCAACAATGATATATCCATGCTTAAGAAGAGTGTAGATTGTTTGGGCTCCACTTTGAGCCAATGTGTTGTTGGGCATACACGTTTGGAATCTTTGTTTCGAAGAAACAAGTTCCATCTATTATTCATGCACACCCTCCACGGCATACACATGCTCCTCACGGACACACTTCTCACATGTATGCTCATGTGTACACTTGTACACATTGTGGACGTAAGGGCCACCTTGCTAAATTTTGTTTTGATCGTATACATGATTGTAATTTAGCAAAGAAGTTTGTTTGGCTTAGAGATGGTACTAACCCCCATGGACCCAAAAGAGTATGGGTACCAAAGACCACCCCTCCTTTGTTTAATGTAGGTGTGGGCTCTCACATGACGTGAGAGTGATGACACCTTGGAGTGGATGCGTTCCGAGCTTAAAGGAAATCATATGGATGCATCACTTTCAAGGAAAAGTTTGGTGGAGAGGACCACCACGTTTTGGAGACAAGGAGAGTTGCTTCTTCGGTTTTGGTAACAATCCTTTACTCCCATTTATTATTTACATGCTTTCATAATTAAAATTTTAGCATGTTTTGATAGCATGTTTCATTGTCTATGGATTAGTATGTAAATGCCATGATTATTAGATCCTTGACATACATATATAGTATTTGAGACACACATGCTTGTATGAACCCATTCTTAGTGTTCTCACTTTTGTTAAGCTATAATGTACATCATGAATCTAATACATGTAAATTTACATAGTAATCATGTTTTAGTTTTATCATGATGATTTTTATATTGTGTTTTGATACTTCATGTGTTGATTACATGTTTAGATGTTAGTTTTCATTAAGACTAGTTATATACTTGTGCATATAGTGGGCCACAAATAAATTTATATATGTTTGAGCTTGAATACTTATTTGAACCCATTAGATGTGCTAGTATAGTCTAGTTTTGATGATTCATACATTTTAAACTTGTATTCCCATTTTGGATTTGTTTTATGAGTTTTCACTTCATGTATATGTTTGTATTGCCAAACTTTAAGACATACATGTATACCCCTTGAGTCATTTGCCTTTCATGCAAATCTATATATGGACTCAACCGTGTTTAGGGATATGTATGTATACTTATTGTGTTGACAATTCATACATATACCTTGAAATGAAATTTGTTTTGGTGAAAATTTAGTTTTTCTTGATTTTGTGTTTAATTGTTTGACTTCATGTATATGTCTATCTTGTCCAAACTATTGATTATACATGTACATCCTTTTGAGCCACGTGCCTTCATGCATATACATTTGTGGACTCTTTATGTTTTGGATATGTATGTATACTTTAGTTTGTATTAGACACACATATGCCATGAAGATTAAATAGTTTAGATGATTTTCATGATTTTCGTGTTTTCTTGTTTAAAGGAATATTGAGCTAAATTGTATATTTTCATGATCATGTTCTTCACATTGTATTTGTACACTCACATTTCTTATTTACTCATGTGTTTTGTTTCATGAGTCATATTTATGCTTCATTGACTTGAGTGTTTGATATCATGTGGATTTCATGTTTTATGAAAAACTATTTTGTTGTATTCCTTACTTGAAGGATTTCGTACTAGTTTAAAAGATTTTCCATTTAACTAGCTACGGTATTCTTCATTTTGGTAGAGTTTTTTCAAACTAAGCTTATTTTCAAATCTATTTTTTGAAAACCCCTACCATCCAAGGGCGGTTGGAAGGGAGATCATGTTCATGTATGCTTTACAAGTGAAAATCATTTAAACTTGAACCATGATTGGGTGGTAGATTATATGAGATATACTCTTGATTATTATTGTTGATTCAATTGGTATCATTGAACTCTTTCAATTGGTATCAATTTTGACATTTTTGGTATACTCATATATTTGTTATGTATGTATGCTTCAATTTCAATGGTATCAATTTCTATTGGTATCTAATTTTCATACATATATGTTTTATTTGTGCTCAAGATATATATTTGCACAAATCTTGTTTATGCTTAAGGTTGAATGTTTAAATGAATATCTTGCTTCAATTGATTTAGTTTTCAATTGGTATCTTATTTCAAGCCTATGCATGTGTTTGTGTTGGTATTTCATAAAGGGGGAGAAAATTCGATTTTCATATTTCAATTGGTATTTAGTTTTTCACTCCTTGCTTTATGATAGAAAATAGTCTTTCAATTGTTTATATGACTTAAAAAAAAATACTATTTTTTGAGTTCAAGATGTCTTGTGTTTTAAATTGGTATCTAAAAATTTTTTAAAGAAAAATTATAAAATTTTTGATTTGTATTGATTATATGCAAGGAGAGCTTAACATCTCTTCTACATATAGATTCATGTTGAGTGTATTGTGTATTGAAGAGCTTAACATCTCTTCTTTATATGGTACACGTGTGTTGGGGGAGCTTCACATCTCCTCTTATGCATTACATAATGTGTGTTATGTGAATTAGGGCTTAACATCCCTCCTTCATGTAATGCATATGTGTAGGGAAGCTAACTTAGCGTCTTCCTCTTCATGAATGTATATAGCATATAACATATATTGATCTTTGTTTATTTTCAATTAATATCAAGATGCTTCATTGACATATTTATCTATTGATATCATATTGTTTATAGTCACCCCTTATTGACCTTATTTTTGTTTTAGACAAAAAGGGAGAGAACATTGTTTTATTGTTTTGATTGACATAAAAGGGGAGAAAGATTTTTACCCCTCATTTTATTGTTTGGATTGTTTACCCCTTTGTTGATGATTGACAAAAAGGGGGAGAATTATTTGAGAGTTTAACATGCATATATAAACCACAAAATCCTTCTATGCATGATTGGTACATGTTTTTATATATGCATACTTTTGTTTTTGCATATATTAAGTTTTATTAGTATCTAGAGGATCTAGTATTTTTTTTAATGCTTTATTAATTTAATTGGTAACTAGAGCTTCTAGAATATGTTTTATGCATGTTGATGCATACATGTTTATATGCATACTTGTGTTTAGTTTTCTCATGCTTAACAAATAAACAATAGATATGCATATATGTTTTGTTTTTGCAAATGTATGGAGATAAGAACTTGATGACTTTTATGATTATTTGACATGTTGTATTTGCATACATGTCATACATTGCATACATATTTTTGAGCTTCATTGTCATATATTATTATTTGTTTATGCATGAGTTAAGGGGGAGCTTCTTTGAAGCTTAACTTTAATCCATACATATATAACTCCATGAGTTTTGTCATCATCAAAAGGGGGAGATTGTTGGCCCAAAGGCCTTCCACCCTAGTTTTGATGATGATTAACTCATGTAGTTATGTTTACTAATAATCTTGTGTTGTTTAAGTTTCAGATCATTAACCAAGATATTAGTGTGTGATTAGCTTCAATAAGGAGTTTAGAAGCTTTTCATAGTGATTCCAGGGCCAAAGCTTAAAGATCACACATTGCCTAGCCCATGGATGGAGTTTTGGAGCAAGTCTACTTGAAGATGAAGATCGTCAAGAAGACTTAGGTATCCATAGTTTAGATAGTGTGTTTTAGATCCATTTGTAAAGTTTAGTATAGTTGATATGCTCAAGTGCACAACACACAAAAGATTTATGTTTTGGATTTTGGTTTTCATGAATAATAGATCAAAACAAGTTTACATGGTTTTTATGTATATTAGATGTGTTCAATATACATACATGCTTACACTTCCTATACAAACTTATTTTGACTATCTTATTCATGTATTGAAAATCAAGTTTGATAAAAATACAAGTTTTGTTTTTGATAAAATTTGCAAGACTCAAAAATGAATTGATATGTTTGATATATGTCTTGAAATTTTATCACTAGTTTGTGTTTCAATACAAATGTTAAAACAAGTTTTATGGGATTTTCAGAAAAGATAAAATAATTTTTCCAGTTTTTCTGACCCAGTTTCTGTTCCAGGCTTCTATTAGTCGACTAAGTCAACTGACCTAGTCGACTTGGCTGAAGTCGGTCGACCGGGACGGTCGACCGACATGCACAAATCTGTGCACGTTTGGAGACACTGGGACGGTCGACCGTCCGGGTCGACCGATCTGAGAGCAGTGCTCTCTGTTTGTTTGGGTCGACCGGGCCGGTCGACCGTGGTTGCCCAACGGTCACATTTCTGACCGTTGGCGGTCGACCGGGCCGATCGACCGTCAGCCTGTCAGGCTGCCACATCAGCCTAACGGCTAGTTTTCTGATGGAGGTATAAATACCCCATCTCTTGGGCTGTTTTGACAAGACTTTTGACAAGAAAATTTTCAGAGTTTGTTTAGTGTTTAAACAAGTTTTCAAAAGAGTTTTTGAGCCAAAAAGATTTCATCTTTCTTGTTTTTAGGTTTTAAAAAATCAAAGAAAACTAGGTTTTGGGATTTTGATTTGGTCTTTCATTTTCTATCTTTTACAAGAGACTTCCCAATTAGTTTTTCTTTGTTGCTTGTTTCCAAAAACACCTTGTTTTCACACTTGAGCTATCATACTATCCTAATCTATTAGGATCTTTGTTTTGTGAAAAAGAGAGAAAAGAGAAGTGTTTGAGGTTAAGCCTCTAAGTTGTAAACCCTCCTTGCTTTTGTTGTATCCCTCTTTGGTAGAGGTTGATCGGAGTGGTATTGTATTTGGATCCCTCTTCGGTAGAGGTGATTGTGTTTGTATTGGCTACGGGCCTTATCCCTCTTCGGTAGAGGTGGATTGTGGTTGTATAGCCTCGGTGGCTTTGTAAGGATTGAGAGAGGAGTTCGGTACTCCTATAGTGGATTGGAAATCCTACACGGTGGTGTAGGCGGGGATGTAGAGCTAGGGGCTCGAACCTCGAAACATATCCGTGTGTTTGCGTTTGATCCAATATCTCTCAACTCTCTCTCTCTCATTTATTTGTGCAAAGCATCATTCAAAACATCATATCATATTTGCTTGTGTTGAGCATAATTCATATTGTCATATCATATATTGCTTGCATTTGTGCCTTGCATATATTCATATTGATATATCATCTTATATGCTTGGTTGTTTGTGTGTGCCTCACTTGTACTTAATCAACAAGAGCTTCACATAGCACCTCAACCCATTCAAGGGGAATCAAGAGGAGTTAGTCCAAGCCCTTCACGGGAATTCGGCTACACTTGTTGATTGTATTAAGTGTGATTGCAAAATTTGCATTAGCTTCCGCATTTAGCGCATTTAGTTCCTAGATTAGCACTTACACCTATTCACCCCCCCTCTAGGTGTTTTTCAAGTTGTTTATTAATTTAATTAATGCTTAATTTGTTAGTTATTAACTTAGTTGGTTTAATTATTTAATTCATTGAATTTAAATTAGATAAATTTTTAATAGTTGTTAAATATTAAGATAGTTATTGTGTGAGTAATTGTAGCATGTGTAACTAATTATTTTCTAGTATTTAGGAGAGATGAATTTAGACTAGATTATCTTGTAGTCACCTGTTGGATTTCCCATCTAAGGGTGTATACTCACCAATTGACCTATCACTTTTAGGAGATTAATTTCTAGAACTACTGGTTATTTGACAGGCTATATATCGGGAGTTAATGGTCTATACTTAGGGTTTTGTTGCCTTTACGTTATTTGTTTAATTTAGTTAATTTACCTTTGATGGATCATGTAACTGGATAATACCATGTGCTTAGATCTAATGTTCAGACTTATTTTGCCTGTTAGAAGCAGAGATTTGGTGAGTAACAATATACCAGTGTGGAGACCAAGATTGACCACTTGATGCTAGTTTAGAGGATTCGATCCTAAATGCTTGACTTGACTTTTCTTAAATTGACAATATAGTTTAGAACAAACCCACAAATCTTTTGACCAATTTACCTAAAAGTGTTAAAATCAAAAGAACCACATGTCCCTGTGGATCGACCATCAAGTGCTACATCGAACGACCGTGCGCTTGCAGTTAATTTAAAACGAGGAGCGAAATCTCCCCATCAAGTTTTTGGCATTTAGGCATACACTTAGCAAAGATAATCTTTCTTTGATTTCTAATTGTGATTCCGCTTTTGCAGTGTGAAACACTTTGATCTCTCTCGAGCTACAAACGATAAACTTTGTGGAGAAGAAATCTAGTGGAGATGAGTCTGACCAAGCTTGCTTCATGGTCCAAGGGATTGACTCCCTTGAGATAATTTTGGACACTTAACTAGATGATTGTACTAGTTTTTCATGTGATGATAATGCTATGGAGGCCCATACTTTAAATGATGAACTTTCCTTATTTTGTGGAAACTTGCTTTCAAAGTATAAAGCTTTGAAAAGCAAGAGTTTTGAATTAAAAAAAGAAAATAAAAATTTGTTTTCTAAACTAAACATGATTTTGTAAGAGAGGGTTGGGGTTTCAAATGAAAGGTATTCATTAAAAACCCAACTTGACCTTGTTTAAAAGAAAATGAGTTTTTAAAGAATAAAAATGATTTTGATCATGTTTTAAAGAAAAATGAGGTTTTGTCTTCAAAACTTGATTTTGTTTTAAAAGAAAATGATTCTTTGAAAAACAAAATTATTTTAATTTCAAAAGAACTAGATTTAGTTTCAAAGAAAAATATTTATTTGAAAAATGATTTTGATTCCCATGTTTATCATGCTACTATAGATTCATCTTCTATTGATAAACATGTTGCATGCTCTACTTTTTCTTCAATCATTGAAAATGATATTTGTATTTTGAAGAAGAGTGTAGATTGTTTGGGTTCCTCTTTGAGCCATTGTGCCATGAATCACACACGGTTAGAATCCATGTTTCGCAGAAACACGCACACCCTTCACAGCATACACATGCTCATCATGCTCACACACATGATTCTATATATGCTCATGTGTACACTTGTACACATTGTGGACGTACGGACTACCTTGCAAAATTTTGTTATGATAGAATAAATGTTTTAAAGTCTGCAAATAAGTTTGTTTGGGTTAAGAAAGGTGCTAAAACCCCTTGGACCAAAAAGATATGGGTACCAAAAGTCACCCCTACTTTATTTGATGTAGGTGTGGGCTCTCACTTGACGTGAGGGTATTGGTGCCTAGATGGTAGATGCGATCCGAACCTAAAGATCATATTTTTAGACGCATTACTTTCAAGGGATGTTTGGTGGGAGGACCACCATGGTTTGGAGACCTAAAGATTGGTTCATTAGTTTTGGTAACTATCTCTAACTCCCATTTTTATTTACATGCTTTCGTATGAATGTTTTTAGCATGTTTTGGTTTTAATGCTTATTATGTAAAATACAGTGTTATTAGACGTATGATGTACATAGATATTCTTTGAGATACACCCATGTTCATATTGACTTATATTTTATATTCTCACTATAGTTTAGCTATTGTGTATATCCTAGTTCTAAAATACGTGCATTTAACCTAATGATTATATTTGTTTATGTTTTTGCACTTCCTGTGTTGATTACTTGTTTGGATGTTATAGTCATTAAAACTTATGTTTATACTTGTACAACTAGTGAACCACATTTGATTATCATGTGTTTGTATTTTTTACTCATTTGTACCCATTAGATATACTTGTATAACCTTATTTTGATGATCCTTGCATCTTAACTTGTATTCCCTATTTTTGTACATGTTATCATAAAACTGTATTTAGCTTCATGTATATGTCAATTTTTTCTATAACTAAGAGATATACATGTATATCCTAAAGTCACTTGCCTTCATGCAAATTTCTATTATGGACTAATTTGTGTTTGGAATATGTATGTATACTTTTAGTTTCGACAAAACATATATATACCTTGAAGCTTGTTTAATTTTGATGAAAATTTTAGTTTTGATGATTTTCATGTTTATTTTCATGAATATGTCATTTACATGATTCTTTTATACTCACATTTTTTTTTACTCATGACTTTGTTTCATGAGCATATTTTTGAGCCTTATAGATTTGAGTGTTAATTATTGTGTATTTAGTATGTTATCATGAGATATACTTATGTTTTTATTTCTTACTTGAAGGATTTCATACTAGTTTTTAAAATTATCATAAAACTAGTTTCATATTCTTCAATTTGTAGTGATTTTTAATTATGTTAATATTTTCAAATCCTATTTTTTGAAAACCCCTCCATTTAACGGCGGATGGTTAGGCGACCATGCCTTATATGCTTTAATGACTATCTTTTATCATGTGCATAAATAGGGTGGTAGGTATGAGTTATACACATGATCTTCATGAAATTTTATTTTTTTATACTCATATGTATTTTATTGTATATGTATGCACCAAATTTCAAGTGGTGTTTCTATTTTCATACATACATATATATGATTTAGATTGTGCTTATTTTGCAATGCCATATATTTTTTTAAGCACAAAAGGTTTATGCTAAGCTTGATTTAATTATAGATGTTAATTAGTATTTTTACAAGCTTATGCATTTTCAATTAGTTTTTTTGATATCAAAATGCACTTCATGTTTCACTGACAATTGGTATCAAAATGTACTTTATTTATAAGATATACATAATTTTTAAATGAAAATTCATTTTGTATACTCATGTTTTTGAAAAACACCTAGAGGGGGGTGAATTGGTGTAAGTGCTAATCTAGTGAACTAAATGCGCTAAATGCGGAAGCTTAAAACAATTCTTGCAACACACTTAATACAACACACAAGTGTAGCCGAATTCCCCGTGAAGGGCTCTGGACTAACTCCTCTTGATTCCCCTAGATATGGGTTGAGGTGCTATATGAAGCTCTTGTGGTTAAGTACAAGTGAGGCACACACAAACAACCAAGCATATAGGATGAATAGGCAATATGAATATATGCAAGGCACAAATGCAAGCAATAAGATATGAATGAATGAATGATGCTTTGCACAATTAAAAGAGAGAGAGAGTTAGAGAGACAATGGATCAAATGCTAAGACAAGATATGTTTCGAGGTTCGAGCCCCTAGCTCTACATCCCCGCCTTCACCACCGTGAAGGATTTTCAATCCACTATCTCCCACCGAGGGAACCTCTACCAAAGAGGATTTGTTACAACACTAGGAGTACTGAACTCCTCTCTCAATACAAACACCACCTCACACAAGAGGGGTAGGCCCTTAGCCAAACAACAAACACCTCTACCTAAGAGGGTTACAACCACCAAGCTCCACCTCACACAAGAGGGAGCAAACCAATCACCCGATCAACCTCTACCAAAGAGGGATACAATAAAAGTAAGGGTGTACAATCTTGGAGGCTCAATCAACCTCAAACAATCTCTCTTTTCACTTTTTCGCAAAACAAGATCCTAAATAGATTAGGATAGAAGATAGCTCAAGTGTGGAAAACTAAGTGTTTTGATCAAAGAAAACTCTTGGGAAAACACCAAAAATGATATAGAGATTTTTGCTCAAAACAATTCCCAAAACCTAGTTTCTTTAAAATAAACAAAACACTTAAAAACAAATAGAATGAATCTTTTGCTCTTTAAACACTTTTTAAAACTTGTTTTTAAAACCAGAGAATGGGAGAAAATCAGCTCTAAAAATCTTAGCCAAAATCCCAAAGGAATGGGGTTTATATAGGCCAAAACAGAAACTAGCCGTTAGGCTGATCTGGCAGCCTGACAGGCTAGCGATCGGCCGGCCGGCCGACCGCCAACGGTCAGAAATATGACCGTTGGGCAATCCCGGTCGACCGTGCGGCCGACCGCCCAGATACAGAGAGCAAAGCTCTCTGGTCCGGTCGGCCGCCCGGCCGACCGTCCCTGTGTCTGCCAAACGTGCACAGCTTGTGCACGTCGGTCGACCGCAATGGTCGACCGGCCTTTGGTGCAGTCGACCCGTGCGGTCGGCCGACCTGGCCTGTCAGCCACTGTTCTGGGGCAGAAACACATGTAAAAAAAATATTTCTAAAAATCTTTTAAGTCTTTGTAAAAATACCCAAAAATAGTTTTATCATTTTGCATTGATATATAAACATGTGATAAACATTTCTACTCAAATATCAAGCATATGAAACCATTTTTGTTTCTTAACATTTTTACCAAAAACCAAAACATGTATTTTATCAAACTTGGATTTTTCAATACATGAATAGGAAAGTCAAAATAAGTTTGTCTAGGAAGTTAAAAGCATGTATGTATATCTAATATACATAAAAACTATTTAAACTTGTTTGATCAAACTATTCATGAAAACCAAAACTAAAACATAAAACATGTGTGTTGTGTGCACTTGAGCATATCAACTATACCAAGCTTTACAAATGGATCTAAACACACTATCTAAACTATGGATACCTAAGTCTTCTTGACGATCTCCATCTTCAAGTAGACCCGATCCAAAACTCCATCCATGGGCTAGGCAATGTGTGATCTTGAAGATTGAGCCCTGGAATCACTTGTGAAGCTTCCAAAACACCTCTTGTTGAAGCTATCACCAACTAACATCTTGTTATAAGATCTGAGACTGAAAACACAAGAATATTAGTAAACATAACTACATGAGTTAATCATCATCAAAACTAGGGTGGAAGGCCTTTGGGCCAACAGTTTTTTTTTTGTTGTATGGATCATATCTAAATTGTTTTGCTCTGATACATACATATAAATATTTTTCTTGTGCTTTAAACATATATGTCATACATTTTTAGCACAAATTATTTCTTACTAAGCCTGATTTAGTTCTTAATGTCAATTATTTTTAATTGGTATTTTATACAAACTTATGCATTGTTTTCATTAGTATTTATAAAGAGGGAGAAAAATGTTGGCCCAAAAGGTTAAACTCTCCATTTGTTTAGAGTTTTGATGATAACAAAACAAATAAGAGCTATTTGGTACTAATTATTTTGTTCAAGATATATTTCAGGCTAGTACCATATTTGGAGGCCATTGCTAACTTTTGCAAGAATTTCTAGGTTCATGGAACAAATAAGGCACATGGCACTTTAAGTAAGGAACATAGAAGAGAAGGCTCTAGCAAGGCATTGCATGGCTCAAGATTTCAAGATTGCTCAAGAGACTTCATTAGATTTGTTCCAATTTTATAGTTTTGTTAAAGAATAGTGAATAGGTTTGAAGCTCTATCACACACATTTTTGCGCACATATCATTTCCAAGAATATTTCCTATAAATATGTAAAAATTATTTTAATTTAAAGCCTCTTGTTTATAAACTCAATTTTGGATATTATACATGTTTCAAATCAAAACTATTTTGTTATGTTTCAAATCCCCTTCAAAATTCTGTTTCAGTTTTGATTTTTGGTCTGAGCCGGTCGATCGACCGGTCGACCGCACTCTGCCAGGTCAGAACAGTCGACCGTCCCAGTCGACCGAGGTTCTGGCAGTTTTTGGTGCGTATCCGTGTGCACGTTGTTCGGCCGACCGGGCGGCCGACCGAAGTCCTTCGGTCGACCAGGCGGCTGGCCGACTGAGATGGCATTGCTCTCTGTTTCTGCCCAGTCGACCGACCGGTCGACCGGATGCCCGCAACGGTCATATTATTTTGTACTCCGGTCGACCGACCGGTCGACCGAAAGAATCGTTTGAACAGTAACGGCTATTTTTCTGAGCTGTTTTGTTTTTGTCTTTTTCTTTCTAAAAAGGGTTTAAATGATATTTACTGATCCTAATACTTCCTAATTAGCCTTAAGTGAGTTTTATCTTTAAACCCTAGCCCTCTACTATAAATAGGGGTGTTTAGGGAGAGGTTGATTACAAGAAAATTTGCAAAAGTTTCAAAAGTTTAAGGCATTCAAAAGAGCTTTGTTTCTTGGTTTTTGTGCTGAATATTTCTCTCATTTTCTGAAGTGTTTTTCAAAACTCTCTGATTTCCTTTTCTTTTCACTTACACACAAGAGCTTCAATTCTCTCATCATTCTACAAGGAACTTTGTAAGGGAAGAGACATTTTCAAAAGAGAGTTTGTGGTCTTTTGATCACCAAGAGAGAACTTGTACTTGAGATTGTGGAGTTGGGTACTCCGGTGTATTTGTAACATCTTTGTAAAGTTATAGTGGTTAGAAATCCTTTTGGGGAAGGCGGGGACGTAGAGCTGGGTGCTCGAACCTCGGAAAAATTCTCGGTGTTTGCGTTTGGTTTACTTGCTCTTACTTCTTGCTTTACTTTCATTGCTTCTATTACTTGCTCTTTATTTTCATTGCAATACTCTTTTGTTTCATATTCATCTTGTCAATCACTAGCTCATGCAACAAGATTGCATTATGCACCTCCAACTCATATCTAGAGGAATCACGAGGAAGGAGTTCAGAGCCCTTTGTGGGGAATTCGGCTTCTAGTCTTATTTTGGGAGATTGTTGCATCATTATTTTTAAATTGTGCATTGATTAGCATTATCACCTATTCACCCCCTCTAGGTAATTTCAAAAAATTCTTGTTTTATTTTTCAATTGGTTTTATTTCCAATTGGTATATTACTCTCACTCTTTATGATGAAAAATACTTTATTTTGGTATATGCTAATGTTTTCAATATTGGCATCAATAGTCTTAAATTGGTATTTTTCTCTATTTAGTATCTTTATTGCAAAATGATTTTAGTGTTTACCTATAAAAAAAATTTGGTTTTTACTTTCACTTGGTATCATGTCTTTCTATTGGTATCAATTCATAAAAAGATTATTTCTTTCAATTAGTTTCTTTCAATTGATTGTTTGCTGTTGGTATCAAATTTTTGTTTCAAAATATATTTTGTTGGTATTATTTTTTTGTCTTCACCCCTTAGTTGATGAGTGACAAAAACGAGGAGAAAGATTTAAGATTATATATGCATGTTTTATTAAATGTTTATGCATATATATCTTGCTTTTAAGGGGGAGCTTTTGTTTGGCATCTTGAGCTACATTGCATATCTTTATATGTTTATCAATTATGCATAAGTTAAGAGGAATCTTCTATGAAGCTTATTCTTAATCAATGCATATATAACCTTATAAGTTTTGTCATCATCAAAAAGGGGGAGATTGTTGGCCCAGAGGCCTTTCACCTTAGTTTTGATGATGACTAACTTATGAAGGTTAGTTTACTAATGATCTTGTATTTAATAAGTTTCAGATATTGATCAAGATCTTAGTAGATGATTAGCTTCAATAAAGGATCAACGCCAGTTTTAGAGGTAACACATGTTGATTCAAGAGCTCGAGCATCAAGATCGCATCTAGCACTCGGTTGGAGTCAAACTCTTTAGATCATGTTTAGATCGAGTCGGCTTGGAGAAGGAGTTCTACAAGAAGACTTCAGTTTATTTAGTTTATTTTTATTTTTAGATCTTGTGTAAAGATAGCTTAGTCTTGATATGCTCAAGTTCACACATACACAAGTTAAAATAGTTTTTCGTTTCAGTTTAATCGGTTTTGAATTTTCAAAGAACATATCTTTAGTTTTCATGAATATATAGAATCAAAACTAGTTTACTTGCTTTATATGTATATTGGATTTCATTTATATACATTGATGGTTCAAATGTATAGAAAAACTTATTTTGACAATTCTAATTCATGTATTTCAAGTTTTGTTTTTAACAAAACTTAGTTTTAGATTTAATGTCAAAAATATAGATACATCCATTATATGTGTATTGGATTCTATCCATGCACATCATGTTTCAATTGTTGTTTGATATCATATTTTTGTATCTATGCTACTTTTGGAGAAATCGGTTTTCATTTCAAAGTTTGGCTTATGAAAAATACGATTTCCGGTTTAAAACTAAATTTCAATATCACAAAAACAGTTCAATAGTTTAAAATATGTGTTGAATCTTAGTCGCACATATTTGTTCTTCAAATGTTTATAAGAATTTATTTTTGTGTATTTTATGTGATTTTATAGGATTTTATAGGTATTTAAAGACTAAGTTTTCAAACCCTAAAACCTAACCTGAGCCCACTGGCAGTCGACCGAACCAGAGCTCGGTCGATCGGTGTGCACAGACGTGCACAATGTGCCTTGGCCATGGGTCGGTCGACCGTGCGGTCGACCGATCCATTTTTATTTTTAGATCTTGTGTAAAGATAGCTTAGTCTTGATATGCTCAAGTTCACACATACACAAGTTAAAATAGTTTTTTGTTTCAGTTTAATCGGTTTTGAATTTTTAAAGAACATATCTTTAGTTTTCATGAATAGATATAATCAAAACTAGTTTACTTGCTTTATATGTATATTGGATTTCATTTATATACATTGATGGTTCAAATGTATAGAAAAACTTATTTTGACAATTCTAATTCATGTATTTCAAGTTTTGTTTTTAACAAAACTTAGTTTTAGATTTAATGTCAAAAATATAGATACATCCATTATATGTGTATTGGATTCTATCCATGCACATCATGTTTCAATTGTTGTTTGATATCATATTTTTGTATCTATGCTACTTTTGGAGAAATCGGTTTTTCATTTCAAAGTTTGGCTTATGAAAAATACGATTTCTGGTTTAAAACTAAATTTCAATATCACAAAAACAGTTCAATAGTTTAAAATATGTGTTGAATCTTAGTCGCACATATTTGTTCTTCAAATGTTTATAAGAATTTATTTTTGTGTATTTTATGTGATTTTATAGGATTTTATAGGTATTTAAAGACTAAGTTTTCAAACCCTAAAACCCTAACCTGAGCCCACTGGCAGTCGACCGAACCAGAGCTCGGTCGATCGGTGTGCACAGACGTGCACAATGTGCCTTGGCCATGGGTCGGTCGACCGTGCGGTCGACCGATCCGGAGAGCTTGCTTTCTGGATCTGGCCCCGGTCGACCATGCGATCGACCGACCAAAGAGTTCACTCTCTGGTTCTGGCCTCGGTGACCGACAGGCAACTTGCCTTGGGGCAGTCGACCGGTCGGTCGACCGACAACGCCAATGGTCAGAAATCTGATCGTTGGCTAATCGACCAGGCAATTGACCGATGGCCATTCTGGGCCTGTTCTGGACCCCAACGGCTATATTTTGGAAATCCTATAAATATGAGTTCCCTTGGATTGTTCCTCCCAAGATTTCTAAGTGCAAATTTCCCTATCTTCTCAAGTGGTTTTCAAGAAGTTTAAAAATAAGTTTTAGAACTTTAATCTCTCTATCTTTATTTGTTTCAAAGTTTTTGAAAAATCAAAAGAAAAATAGTTTTGCGATTCTAATTCTTGTCCAAAATTTCTATATCTTATTTTTTCTAAATTATTTTCTTTTTTATTTCTTTTCCAAAACACTTTATTTTCTCACACTTAAGCTATTCCTATCTGTAGGATCTTATTTTTGTGAGAAAAATTATTTGTGATCCTTTGAGATCACCAAGAGAGATTGTTTGTGATCTTTGTGATCATCAAGTGTATTTTTCTTTGCTTTGTGCTTGACTAGGTGCCCACCCCTTGTGTAGAGGTTTGTGTTGAGAGAGAGGAGTTGTGTACTCCCCGTGTAGAGTTGTAATTCCTCAGTGGAGGTCCTTTGTAGAAGGTCCTGTGTGGACATAGTGGAAATCCTTCTGTGTAAAGGCGTGGACGTAGAGTAGTGGCTCGAACCTCAAAACATATCTCAGTGTTTGTGTTTAATCTACTATCTCTCAACTTTATCTCTCTTTATATCTAGCATTGCTTTATATTGTTCATATCATATACATGCTTGGTATTGGTTGTGTGCCCACACTTATGTTGAACCAAGAGAGTTTCTAATAGCACTTTAACTCTTAGTTTAGAAGAATATCGAGTAGCTCCAGAGCCATTCACGTAGAATTCGGACTCACTCTTAGTTACACTAAATGTGTTTGCGATTAGTTTATAATTCGCATCATTTGCCCTAGATTAGCTAGTACACCTATTCACCCCCTCTAGCTGTATTTCAATTAAAAGTTGTTTTAAATTGGTATCAAAATTTGCTTCAATTGGTATCAAAATTTCATTTTAAATTGGTATCAAAGTTTGCTTTCAATTGGTTTTCAAAATTTGTTTTGATATGTATTGCCTATATGCAAGGGGAGTTTAATATCTTCTCTATATATTGATTCATGTTGAGTGTAGTATATAAGAAAGAGCTTGACATTTTTTCTTTATATAATACTTGTGTATAGGAAGAGTTTAACATCTCCATTTATACATTATATATTTTGCTTATATGAGTTAAGATTTAGTCATTTCTTTCTTCATATAATGTATGTATGCAGGGGGTGTTAACTTGACGTCTCTCCTCTTCATGGTCTATATTGCATATACATATATAAACTCTAAATTTCTTTCAATTGGTCTTTTGCCCCTTTGTTGATGATTGACAAAAAAGGGAGAAAGTTTAGTTTATATATGCATGTAATGTTTTGGTTTTATGCATATGTGTTTTGGTATCAAGAGCTTATATTGCATACTCATGTGTAATTGGTATCAAGAGCTTTTATTGCATATCTCTATGATTTTTTATGATTGATACCATGCACTTTCATTGAATATCTTTATATTTTTGCTATGCATGAGTTAAGGGAGAGCTCCTATGAAGCTTATCTTTAAACCATACATATATAACTCCATGAGTTTTGTCGTCATTAAAAAGGGGGAGATTATTGGCCCAAAGGCCCATCGCTCAAGTTTTGATGATGATCAACTCATATAGTTATGTTACTAATGATCTTGTGTTTCTTAAGTTTCAGATATTGATCAAGATCTTAGTAGGTATTTAGCTTCAATAAAGGATTCATAGTAAAATTTTGGAGCTAACAAGTGTTGATTCAAGAGCTCGCGTGTTATGATCGCATCTACTACTCGAGATGGAGTCAAGTTCTTTTGATCAAGTTTGAATCCAGTCGTCTTGGAAGAGGATCTATAAGAAGACTTGGGTTTAGGTTTGTTTAATATTGTTTAGGTCTTGTGTAAAGATAGTTTAGTTTTGATATGCTGAAGTATATTCACACACACAAGTGTTGGCCCAAAGGCCCATCACTCTAATTTTGATGATTATTAACTCATGTAATTATAGTACTAATGATCTTGTGTCCATTTAGTTTTAGATTTTCTATCAAGATCTTACTTGGTGTTTAGCTTCAACAAAATGTTGGAAGTCAAGTTTTGAATCTAGCACGTGTTGATTCAAGAGCTCGCGCTTCAAGGTCGCATCAAGTACTCAAGAGGAGTCTAACTCATGGATCAAAGTTTTAAACCAAGTCAAGATGGGAAAGAAGATTTTCAAGAGAAGATTTTCAAGACTTGAGTCTATGTTTGTAAGTGTTAAGATTTTATTTTTGGACAAAATATAAAGAATAGATTAGTTGTTGATTGCTCAAGCTCATTTACACACATACAAAAGTTATATAGTGTTTTCATAAGAAAGAGTTTTAGAAAATTTAGTTTCGGTTTAACCGGTTGATTTTTAAAGTATACATCTTTGGTTTCATGAATAGATTTCTTCAGAACAAGTTTATATGGTTTATATGTGTAACGGATTTCATCCATACACATTGATACTTTATAATATTTAGAAAAACTTATTTTAATATTTCTAGTTCATGATTTTTAGTTTCGTATTTATCAAAACTTATTTTGAGCTTATTGCCGAAAACATAAATATTTCTTCTTATATGTGTATTGGATCATATCCATACACACTATGCTTCAGTAGTGTTTAGATATATTGTTTTTGTATTTGGACAAGTTTTAGAAAAATCATTTCCATATCAAAAGTTGCTTTTGAAAAATACGGTTTTCGTTTTAAAGCTAAATTTCTATATCGCAAAATAGTTCAATATGTTTGTAATATGTGTTGATTTTTTATCACACATATTTGTACTTCAAAGTGTTTCTTTAAACTTATTTTTGTATATTTTTATGAGATTTAAATAAAATTTAGCATTTTAAAAGACCAAGTTTCAAATCCCTTTAATCCTGACCTTGGGCTTCTGGCGGTCGACCGACCGGTCGACCGAACCAAAGGTCGGCTGACTGAGCGGTCGACTGATATGCATAGAACGTGCACAGAACCTTGGCTTCAGGGCCGGTCGACCGATCCAGAGAGCTTTCTCTCTGGATCTGGCCCCGGTCGACCGACCAAGAGAGCAGTGCTCTCTGGTTCTTGACTCAGTCGACTGTGCGGTCGACCGACAGGTCAAAACCTGGATACGATTTACAGGGCGGTCGACCGAAAACCCCAACGGTCTGAAAAATGACCGTTGGCCGGTCGACCAGCCAGTCCACCGACATGCCATCTGGCCCCAACGGCTAGTTTTCTGCTGCCTTATAAAAGGGGTGTTTTGGCCAGATTTTTAAGTAAGATTTTTAGGTTATTTTATAGAGCTCTTCTACAGAGTTTCTAAGCAAGTTTTAGAGCTTCATTTCCATATCCAAAAGTGAGTTTTCAAGAGTGAATCTCTTGTATTTTCAAAAGTATTTTCTTGAGATTTTTCACCTCCATATCTATCTTGTTTTCTCACACAAACTTAAGCTTTCCATTGCTATACTTATCCTCTAGGGATCCTTATTTGTGAGAGTTATTTTTGTAATCAAGAGAAGTGATCACAAGTGTTTCATCCCCTTGTATTGGGAATTTATAAAGGTGCAACCTCGGCAAGCTAATATGCTTGCGTGTGTTATTCTTGCGGAAACAAGTGAGGGACTTGCGGGTCCAAGACTTCTTAAGGGAACTCGTTATAGGTGTTGCGGCACCGAGTAATCTTGCGGATCGATTATAGTGAAAATCCTCCATAGTGTTGAAGGCGGGGACGTAGAGCAAGTGTACTCGAACCTCGAAACAATTCTCCCGTGTTTGTGATTGCTCATCTCTCTCTCTCTCTCACTTAAGTTTTATATCTTGCATGTTCTTATTGTTTATATCTCTTATATGCTTGATATTCTCTTGTGCTAAATTGATATATATGCTTGGATTGTTTGTTTACTCACACTTGTATTCAATCAAGAAAACCATAGAGGCATTTCAACTCTTAATCTAGAGGAATCTTAAGGAGATAGTCCAGAGACCTTCACCGGGAATTCAGCTACACTCTTGTGTAATACTTGGTGTGTTTGCTTAATAGTTTTTAGATTGCATAATTAATTTTAATTCTGCATTGTTGTGCATTATATTAGCTTATCACCTATTCACCCCCCTCTAGGTGACTTACAACAAGGTTAATAGCTTTGGTTTCAGTTTAACCGTTTCAGATTTTTAAGAATACATATATTGTTTTCATGAATAGATTTCAATCAAAAGAAGTTTACATTATTTCTATGTACATTGGATTTCATTATGCATCTATGTTTCATATGTTTAGAAAACTTTGTGTTTAAATTTTATTTTTATCAAAACTTATTTTGGATTTATTGTCAAAAATCAAGATATATCATTTACAATGTGTATTGGATTCTATCCATACACTCTATGCTTCAAATATATTTCAATATCTTATTTTTGTATTTACACAAGTTTATAGAAAAATCGGTTTTCCATTTCAAAGTTGGTTTTTGAAAAATACAGTTTTCGGTTTAAACTTTAATTTCTTTACCCCAAAAATAGTTCAAATTGTTTGTAATATGTGTTGATTTTTGATCGCACATATTTATACTTCAAATATTTACATGAACTTATTTTTGTGGAATTTATGAAGATTTATTGAAATTTTTAGGGATTTATCAAGTTAGATTTTAAACCCTAAATTCCATTTTCTGGGCTGCTGGCGGTTGGTCGACCGGTCGACCGAAGCTGAGCTCGGTCAGCCGGGTCGATCCACCGACGTGCACAGATGTGCAAAGGCTTTACCGGTCGATCGAGCGGTCGACTGAGGGGTCAACCAATCCAGAGACTCTCTGATTTTTGCCCCGATCGACCGAGCGGTCGACCGATAGGCTGTGCCTTGGGACGGTCGACCGGCAACCCCAATGGTCAAAAATTTGATCGTTGGCCGGTCGACGGGGCAATCGACCGACATCCCTATTTGGCCTAGTTTTGAGCCCCAACGGCTATATTTTGGAGACCCTATAAAATGGGTTCTCTTGACTAGATTTCTACAAGATTTTCAAGAGCAATTTTCCTATCATCTCTAGTGTTTTTAACAAAGTTTCAACAGAAGTTTTTATGTCAAAACTCTTATCTTTTATTGTTTCAAGGTTTTGGAAAATCAAAAAAAATTCTTTTGGGAAATCTAGTTTTGTTCTTCATTTCTTTATCTATTAAGAAGTTTTTCCCAAGTGTTTTTTTTATTGTTTCTTTTCCAAACACTCTGTTTACTCACATACTTGAGCTATTTGAAATATCCCTATTCCATAATACCATTTTAGTAGTAAGTGATAATATTTTTGAACTGTATATATATGTATTGGTTATTATTTATTGCACTTGTTATAAGTACATATTATTATTATTGTTATTAGATGTTATTATTTTGTTACTACTATTATTAGTGTTCATATTATTGAATTTTCTTTCTCCTTAGCCCAATCCCGTTGGTGGCCCATTTGTTAAACCCATTACCCATTTGATCCAAACCCGCAACCCAAATCTTATCCCAACTAAACCCCCCCTAAATCTCCACCAAATCCTAATCCCATGATTTTCTCTCCCTAATCCTCTCCTCAAATCCCTAATCCTATCATCTCCTCCCACATCCAGCGCGCGCAGCTGCCCACCTCTTCTCCTCTCTCTCTCCTTGCAGCCGACCACGCTACCACAGCACCCCATGCTGTGTACCACTTCCATGTGGCAGCACCTCCTTCCCCTGGACGTGGCCGAGTCCTCCCGTGCCTCCCCCCATCTTCAGCCGCAACCTTCCATGGCCGTGTGCGCATCCAGGCGCAGCAGCAGCACCTGCAGCCGCCTCCTTCCCTTGCTGCAGCCAGCAGATCCCCTCCTCCTAGCAGGCAGCAGCGGCAATGGCAGATCCCACCAGCATCCAGGCCGAGTCCTCTTGGCCGAGCCCCCTTCCAGCAAGCAAGGGCAGCGGCAACCAAGGCAGCAACCTTCCCCCTGGCCGCGACGACAGCAGCAACGAGGAGCAGCGCCATCCAGACCGGATCTCCTCCGCGCAGCCCAGATCTGCGTAACAACAGGCCGCTGCAACCAGTCCAGCAGTCTGGCGGCAACAGACCAGCAACAGCCATCTCTGCCTCCTTGCAGCACGTCCACAACAGCAACAGCAGCCCAGCCATCACCTGCAGCGCCTCCTCTCCTTGTAGCCGTGAGCCCTCCAGCAGATTTGTGCCTCCTCCCTTGCAGACCTGCGGCAGCAGGATGGCACGCAGTTCAGGCCGAGTGCAGCCGGAGATCCAACAAGAGCAGCAGGGCAGCGAGCGATGTCCAGATCAGCAGCATAACAGCAACGCCTTGACGAGCGCACGGCATCCCCTATGTGAGTGTATTCTCCTCCTCCTTTTGATTCCTCGTATTTATATGCATTGATTTAATTATGATTCCATGTGTACATGTACATAGAGTAGAGTAGTAATTGTATTCTTTGATGTGTGCAAGAGAGGGCATATATGTGTTTTGTTGTGTGAGAGATCTGATATTCGTGAGCCTCTGTTTTCTGTTCTGGCAGAGGTATTTGTCGACTAATACCTGTTATTAGTCGACTAACACCTCTGTTAGTCGACTAACCCCAGATCCCTAGTCGACTAGTATAGCTTCCAGGAATTGTTGGATTCTCTGTTTCTCCACTGTTAGTCGACTTGACATTATTAGTAGTCGACTAACAGTGTGTAGTCGACTTACCCTTAGCCCTAGTCGACTTATAGACGGACCTGGAAGTGTGTAGCTTTCTGTATCTCTGTCAGTCGACTTGCCCTATTAGTATAGTCGACTTGGCCCTTGATTAGTCGACTGAGACCATCATATTAGTCGACTAGACATCCCTCTAGTCGACTATTCACTTCCCCTTAGTCGACTAATATGTGGCTGTCAGCTGGGTATAGCTTGTTTATTGGATGTAGACTTCATCCATGGGTTATGTAATGATTATTGATGGATGACTACGATCTCGAGAGATAGATATTGGTGGTAATGACTTGACTTATTATGATAGATCTTATATGCATGGATTGGATGTCTTTCCGAGTGTTGGGATCTGATGTTCGACCTTAATAGAAATGTGAACTCCTGAGGATTTGGGAATCAGTGTTATATGTTTGAGTGAGAGGATTAGTACTGGATATTGTTATATGTTGGAACAACAATTATTGAATCAGATTACTAGATGTGTAAGGGAACTTGATGATTATGGAACTAATGGAAATAAGAGTTGGTTGTAACAACTTGGATTATTAGAAGCTAGAGTTCTTAGATGTACCCAATCGATTATATTATTTGAATATGAATGAGTTGTTAGTACTGACTTATAGGTGAACTATTTTAGATTGTAGTTCTTTGAGGACATTTCCATTCCTTACTTGTGATCTTGGTGTCTGTTATATTAGTTGATCTTGAGGATACCAATAGACTGCTATTTATTGATGTTACTCAGTAATAGGGGATAGAATTATTGTGAGAGTAAATCCATCGATATTATATAATCAGAGTTTGATACCTTTTACTATTTGATCTCTGCTATTGGTGACTCGAGGATTAGAGTAGATTGACATGATGAGAGAACTGGTTATTGATTCATTAAACTGGTGTGTTACTGTACCAGATCACTTTGACATGGATTGATATTTGACGGTCAAGATAACTATTGAGATTGGTTGTTGTTCTATGTAGTTCAGGCATATGAGATACTGACCGGTTCCAGAGGAGACTGGCTATTGAGTATTATCTAGTTATGTTGTTGTATTGATTCATGTTATTGAAAGTTACTGGGAAAATATTATCGGACCGTAACACATTCATTGTTATATTGTTCTACCGTTTACACGGTATTATTGTTCACATTGTTATTGTTACATTGATATTGTTATTGTCACCGTATCGTCCCAGTAATCGAAATAACATGGAGATTGATTGTTATAAATGATAATGTAAATTGACAACTTACACTGGGATTGGGGAAATTAATGGAGGAGACAGCGTCTGTATTTTGGGTGGACCTAGGATACAGGTTGCGCAGCCGACTTACGGTTCCACTGCAGGGTTCCGGGGGATGACTGACATCCCTATTGTTCATATTGTCATTGTATTGACACATTGTTATTGTTATTGACTACCTAGCGGTAGGACCTGGTTCAGCGCCAGGTGATTGGGCCGTGGTTCCGGGTATGTACGGAACCCACCTAAAACATGGACAATGTCTCTTCCACTAATTTCAATAACTTAGGACTCTGGTTGTCACGTGTAGTAGGCGTAGTATGGGATGCGTCTATTACAGGTGGCAATTGGTGTTCGCTGACATAATAAATGTTAACAAATTGTTTATAGCATTGTGACTGACATTAATCACCTGACTGTACATATATACCACTGTGATAGACACATGATTGTAACCAGAACCACATGATTGTAACCAAGACCAGACTTGTGACCAGACTTGGATACCAGCCTAGTGACATGTGATAGGTTACCTATTGTGACATCAGTTGCTTACTTACTATTGATCAGTTGTTGTCTATCTTTATTCGTGTTGTTATCATGTTTATTACAGTTCTGTTATTTATTTGTTATATGGTCTCTTATATCTGGAGTTGTTTTGATTACTATTTATGCATATTGTTTCTTCTGCACGAGCTCTTTCCCCTTTACACACACACTCACCATGGTCGCGTTCTGACGACCCTGGATTTGCACGTCCAGATATTAGACGATTGTTTTTATTGTACAGGTGTCCGTTGAGACCGTCCATAATGCGAGGAGCTGGATTCTCCCTTCCTTTTTATTCTGGTATTCTTGCATTTTCTTATTCCTGCTATTATTCTTTGATTCCTGTATATCACACTTAGCTTCTATTTCATTCCTTACTTCATTTGAGATCATGTGTAGCCTTTATATGTATTATTGCAGTGATCGTTGATTGATTATTATAGTTCTGATTATAGCTTGTTCAGGTTACTTTAAGCTCAGCGTATATACGTGGGGTATTTTCCTCGCGTATATGCGTCGCCATAACGTCTCCGTATCTTTAGGATCGGGGCGTTACACTATTCATCTCAAATCTATCCTCTAGGATCTTGTATTGTGAGAAGTATTATTTGTGATTTTCAAAAATCACCATGAGTTGTTTGTGATCCTTGCAATCACCAAGTTGCATACTCTTTGCTTTGTGCTTGGCTTTGTGCTTACCTCTTGTGTAGAGGTGTGAGAGAGTTGGAGTTGTATACTCCTTATCTGTATCATTGTAATTCTTCGGTGGAAGTCCCTTTATGGAAGGTCCTTAGTGCACATAGTGAAAATCTTTCTGTGTGAAGGTGGGGGCGTAGAGCGATAGTTTGAACCTCGAAACATATTCTTGTGTTTGCGTTTGGATCTTTTATCTCTCAACTCTCTCTTTATATCTTACACTGTTATTATTGCTCATTCATATACATGATTGGTATTGTTTGTGTGCTCACACTTGTGTTCAACCAAGAGAGCTAGTGAAGCTCCTTAACTCTTAGTTTAGAGGAATCGTAAAGAGAAGTTCCAGAGCTCCTCACGGGGAATTCAAACTCGCTCTTGATTGTACGTTGTGTGTTAACAATTAGCTTTTAAATTTCGTATTATTTGTCTTAGATTAGCACTACACCTATTCACCCCTCTAGGTGTACTTTCAAAGGGCAGCCGAGAGGAAGGTAGGGCGGCTGACGACAGAGTGACGGAGGTGATGTAGATGGTGAGGAACAGCCATGGTGATGGAGGTGATGGGGAGAAGGCCGTGAGTGTTGTTTCTTGGCCATGAAGGCTCACGGCTGAGGGTGGTGCGGCCATCGATGGATCTTATGGAAGGATACGGAGGGGGGAGATGTAATGGAGATGGAGAAAGAGAAGGACTTGGGGATGGTTCACGCATAGGGTGCATGCAGAGGTGGGTACTGTGGTGGATGGGCGTGGGGAGCTTGCTGTTGGAGGCTTATGTGCTGCCAAGAGGAAGTGGGTCTCGACATTGACTGCTGGGCAGCGGCCAAGAGGAGGGCAGCCAAGGTGTGTTGCCGTGGAGGGAAGGGAGGCACGATTAGCTGTGGTGGTGTGATTGAGAAAGAAGAGATATGAAGATGGAGAAGAAGATAAAGTGGCGACAGGGAAGGGTGTTGGCTAGGGTTTGCGAGGGTGAAGGTAGATGTGAGAGAGAAAGGGTAGGGTTAAGACTAGTATTAGGATTCGGGTGTTAAAGGGTTATGGGCCTTAGGTTTTGGGCTCAGGTGAAAAATGAAGGAAAATAAAGTAAAGGTAGGTTGTTGTGAGAGATGAGGGGAAAGAGGGAAATTTAAATGGGTTGAGAAATATAACGGGCTATGTTTGGAGGAATAAAGGAAATAATAACAACAACAACAACAATTAAACATTAACAATTTCAAACAAATAATTAATAATAATAGATATTACTAACAATTCACAGTAATAGCTTATATGGAAAATGATTTAAATATCCTAATACAAATAAATAGGTATTAACAATAAGAATTATAAACTATAACTAATAAATGAAATAGTAGTTATTACCATAATAACTTTAAATTATATTTGTAAGAAATAGTCAAAAAGATGAATTATAAATCAAGTTGTATTAATATTGCAAATACACTCATATCTGTATAGATACAAATCATGAACATATATCTATTATATATATACATGTGTGTGTACTCATGCACAAAATAGAGTAATCAGTAGAAACACGTAAATCAAAATAAAATTAATAGAAATACAATATTTTAAATTAAGGATATTACATTCTACCTGCCTTATAAAAATTTACTCCTCGAAATTTCAATAAAGCAGGGAATGATAAAAATCAAATTAAGGGAGGAGATAAAGCTTATACGTTGCTTCTCTGCGCATCATGGGTCCACCACGCTTCCGATGCGCATTCTGATCTCTGCTTCCAGCTTCAACATGAAGTGACCAATTCCAAGAGATAAAATTAGGGAAAATATATTTGAGAAGGAGAATGAAAATCAAGATGAAAATTGTAATGCCCCAATCCCGCGGGTACAGAGACGTTACTGCGACGTATATACGCATATCAAAAATACCCTCACATATATATATGCTAAGTATTGTACATGCAAGAATCAGAGTATGAAAGTACATGGTGTATTATACATTCCAATATAAGAGTACAATTACAAAGTTATCACAGAATGTGATACAATATTACAAGAATATTACATCACCGATAGGCGCAAATGCGAGAATACAAAGAGATATACAAATATGAACAGTACAAGAGATGCTCACGAATTACAAAGAAAAATCGAGAGACGAGCAAGGGGCGTGGAAGGATAGGGCTCTAGACGGTCTGTCGAAGATCACGCTTCCTCTGCACATCTTTGATCAGCAACCGGAAGAATCCATAAGCTTCAAGTTTTGGGATCTGAACATGCAGGTTCAGGAGAGTCAGAACTCCTTAACAAGTGGTGAGGTGGATGCCAAATAACGTGCATGGGTAAGCACACGTGTATCGATAAATCCGAGTCAAAGAGCATGTATTGAAAACCGTGTCGTGAGCATACGCATACATGAACAGGTAAAGAGGTGGAAAGTAAAATAAATATGGTAAAATCAGTTATATAAGCCCAAATTACCGATCCATGCGGTTAGTACGTCGAAGGAATAATTCAAACAAGGGTGCCCTCATATATATACCATATATACTTCACGTCACTGTATCCTGAGTTCATATAACCTAGGTTGACTCTTAAACTACGAAAACATTATAAAACTAATAGATAACCAATAACATTGATAATACTAAATACAGAAAAACCAGTTGTACAAGCTTAGATTACGGCTTCATAAGAGCAGTACGTCGAAGGAATAATCCAAATAAGAAAACCATCATCTATATACCTTTATCCTATATCACCATAATTTAATTGTATACATCCCAAATTGCAAAGCAACACAACAAATTATTAGTTGGCATCTTATTATTGTTATTACTCGTCTGACCCATTGATTGAGTTTTTTCCTGCACACAAAATAAAGTATTTTAGATTTAGAATAAAATGTGCAAGTGTTCAATTCTAATCCGCGGTAGCAGTGGCTATGCGGGTCGTGATCCTCTGGGAGGGACTAGCGATGGAAGCTTTGTCAATAAGTTATCTCTAAAGTTTTTATTAATTTAAAGTTAAGTTAGAAAGAAAGAAGATGGAGAAAAAGAAGTGATATTTACAATGAAAGTGAGGAAAAGAATTTGGAAAGATGGAGATGGTGATCTAAACTAAAATTACAAAGAAAGAAAGAAAAACTAAAAATAATTACTTACCTCTTCTGCCCTACTTACCTTTGATCCGTGCGATGACTTACCTTGATCTTGGGATTTCGTGATAACTTGGGAAGCAAGTTACCTAGATCTCAAATCTCTTTTAAAACGAATTTCATCCTTGCACTCTCCTTCTTTGGCTTTTATCTTCATCCTGCAAGTGTTTAGGGTTGAATAGAAGTCTATCCTTCTCTCTTATTTGTATTTGCAACTTTTGCCCTTAGTATTTGCAATTTTGGCAATTGATATTTGCAACTTTTACATTGGGCTTGAATATGGGCTTTTGGGCTTCTTTTTAGGCTTTATTTCTTTATTTTAATATTTCGAGGCCTGCACACAATAAATCATAAAATATTAGTAAATGTGCAGAATTATAGATATAAATATGAAAATGTGCTGGTAAATGTAATGATAAAAATGCATTTTTCACTACCAATCACACCCCCACACTTATCTTTTTGCTCGTCCTCGAGTAAAAATCAAAATGAAAAAGAAAAACTAATCTAGCTAACTCACTTTCGTAGGAATCACGGTTACACTTAGCATGTGCAACAAGCCGTTAAACCCCTAGGTTACCCTAGAGGACGAGTGTTGTCTCGTGAGGGTTTTCAGCGGATTACACCCACAAAATCCATAAAAAGAAAATATTTGAAATACTTTTGCAAAGACTAAGTAATCTATAAGATTTTAGGCTTATCATTTTTATTCATTCTTAGACTTAGTCTGTATAAAGTAAATTGTTTTCATTTTTAAGTAAGGATCAAAATTGAATTTTGTGTATAGTCTTTTTCGTTACCAAAAATCATATGCATCCTTATGAATTTTTACAAGGAATTCCTTGACTTGGACTCTCATGCCTCTATATTTTTTTCTTTTTTTTTAATATGTATAACTCATCTAATTTTCTTTCGTGTAAGCATCAAGGCTTCTTGAGGCCCTCATACCTAACTAATTGACTATTAGATGTGTTAATATATATATAATATTTCTCAGTTTTCTTTGGCTTTCTAATCCACCCATGTAGCGAACTTAAAGTCGGTGGCTCCCAAACCGGTCGGCTTTAGGGCACCAGTGAGAAAACACCCCGCGGACTCAAATTCGAGTGAACTAGGCCACAAAACTAAGGACTTTATTTGTAAACTCACCTTTAGGCGTGAATACTTATGCTTCTTGAGGCACATGTATCCAGCTTAATTGGTGAAATTATTTATTTTGTTTTTTTTAATAAAAATTTTTTATGAGGCACAAGGGTCTTTGTCTTAGAATCCTAGATATGCATTAGGTATGCACATTTCATTAAGGTAAAAATTAAGACTAACTACTTATTCAATTTCTCCTCCTATACCTAAAAATTCAACAATTTATTTATTTTGACCAAGTTTTTAGAAATCCTAATCATGATTTTCCTAATTCTTAAGATTAAATTAGATTTCTTTCAAAAGATAAGTCAAAATATTATCCTTTTTATAATTATTATTATTTTTTTTAGAAATTTTTTTTTTATTAGCAAATTTTTGTTAGTTTCTAACTATGTTAGTATGTTAGTAAAACCCACCCCCACACTTATCTCATGCATTGTCCTCATTGTATGAATGAATGCATATATGCATGAAAAAGAACAAGGGAAGGCAGAAGTTTACCTTAGGGGGTGGTTCCGGTGGTGGTCTAATTGGTCCACGAAATGCGGCCCAATCAAGATAATGTGGTAGTTCACGGGACCTACCTTTATTGACCTCTTTTTTATTTATATATTTACAGTCCCCAGAATGAATAGGATCATGGAAGATCCTCTCGTGAAACTTACGTCCTTTACATGACCAGTCCTGAAAAATCATCACAGAGTCATGGTCTATACCTATGTCCAACAAAAGAATGTGACTTGGTAGAATGGTTGACTTGGACTCAAGAATGATAGGGTCAGGAACGAATACCGACTCAGGAAAGAAACTTAAATCAAGTAAGGGTTCAGGAGTCGAGCTTGTTTCAAGAAGTGTGTCCAAGTCAAGAAGTTGAAACTCAAGTTCATAATCATCTTCCCACAATGAAATGTGACTCAATATTGGTGATTCAAGTTCAGGAATAATAGGTGTGGGAATCAAATCTGACTCTAAAAGATTACCTAAGTCGGGTAACAAAACAGGAGTCAATATTGATTCGGGAATTTGAACTTGATCACAGATTTAAGAATCAAAGTCACATATCTCATTCGGTTCAATCTCATAAAAATGAGAACTTGCCAATTTGTCAATGGGACGTTCAAAATTATAGAATTGGTCAAGTTTATATGATGATCATCAAAAATGGGTGATTCAATTTCATGATTTATGGGTACGGGAATAAATGTTGGCTCAGAAAATTGGTCCAAATTTGGTAAGGATACCGGAGTCAACATAGATTCAAAAATGGAAACTGAATCGTAAAGTTGTGGATCGGGTTCACATTCACAATCTAATTCAATCTCATTGAAATTAAAACTAGCCAATTTGTCCAAGGATTGGGGTTGAGCAAGTTCATATTGATGTGATGAAATTGAATTTTGATCAAGGTCTTCTAGACAGAATGATTCTTGGTTCCTATCAACTTGCTCAAGAATGTTGGAAAGTCTAGAAATTTGATCATTCATTATATCTTGCAACCGATCCACTTTTTCTTCTAACCCATCGAATAGATCAATGGTGGACTAAAACCTTGGTGATGTGGGAAGAGACGTATATGAAGATAATGGTTGAATAGGTGGTTGACCATATGGCTCAGGGGTATTGAATCCCCATTGACTCTGTGAAGAGTAGTGATGATTATTCCAATCTTGTTCATAGTATTGGGACTGGGGCATGTAATGATTCGGATAAGACGAATCTGGCACACTAGGTTGGTCAAAGTTATGATATGCCGGGTTGGTAATATCCGAATAAGAGGTTGGTGTGTAATATGGATTCTTATTAAAGTTGAAAAAATTGTTGTTATAGGCCATATCACACAAACACAAACAAAGAAAAAGAAAACAAACAAATAAGCAAACAAAAAAGAAAAAAAATTCTATCCTAAGTTAGGGTAGACTTATGACCTAGACGACTCCTAACTGGTTAGACTGTCCACGGGAGGTAGGGTGCAGACTTTGACCACAAGTTAATCAGCCAGGTCAGGGCAAGATTGGTGGGAGGTTTTCCGTCAAAGACGTTCCTTAATTAAATAACCACCAATCTTCGGGCTTTCGGCCCTCAATCCCCTTCCTAGACACTGATTTGACAGAAGTCAACTTCCAGCACTGTTCCCCCTTAGGATAATCTCCTAATTGAGTCCGAGAAGTCCTTAGGGCCAACGTCTAGTCAATTTTAAGTTAGGCTTGGGTTAGTGAGTGCTTGGGATATGATTTTTGGGCTAAGGAAGGGTGATGAAATCCCCACCTTATCTTGTTAATGGGTTATGCCCTTAAAATAAATTTGTGCAAGTGTACAAAATATGTAAATAAGATTCACTCAAAGCATCAACCAAGAGATGAGTCCTATTCTACATGCAATGCGAACGTACCTTACTCCAGCACTCTTCAACAGTAAAATAAAGGAATTGAAAAGACACGTGCCTAATATGCAAACGTCTAATCAATTTTTATCTTTAATAACAAGTATTTTACTGTTGATTAATTAGCAGTAAGCAGGGTTATCACAGAACAAAGTTTAACAGAGCAGTAGACAGATATTTCAATTTGCAGCAGCCTGCAAAAAGATGGATCAGTAGGGAACTACTCAGGCCGCGGTTTCGCGGCTCTGAAGTAGGCTCTTGTGCTCTGCCTTCAAGGGCAGAGGCACAGAGTTGCTATATGTCCACTTCTGCTGTCAGTTTCCCTGTTCTCCAAACCTGCAAACAGAAAGAATAACAGACTTAGTTAATTTTTTTATTTAGAGAAAAACTTACCGTCCCTCCCCGGCAACGGCGCCAATTTGTTGATTGAGTTTTTTCCTGCACACAAAATAAAGTATTTTAGATTTAGAACAAAATGTGCAAGTGCTCAATTCTAATCCGCGGTAGCAGTGGCTATGCGGGTCGTGATCCTCTGGGAGGGACTAGCGATGGAAGCTTTGTCAATAAGTTATCTCTAAAGTTTTTATTAATTTAAAGTTAAGTTAGAAAGAAAGAAGATGGAGAAAAAGAAGTGATATTTACAATGAAAGTGAGGAAAAGAATTTGGAAAGATGGAGATGGTGATCTAAACTAAAATTACAAAGAAAGAAAGAAAAACTAAAAATAATTACTTACCTCTTCTGCCCTACTTACCTTTGATCCGTGCGATGACTTACCTTGTCTTGGAAGGCGTACAAGTATGGCGTATAGGATCGTCCACCTTCTTAATCTATACTACGAAAATAAAAGACAAACTAATGAAGGTTTGTTCATCTCCATAGGCGATCAAGGGCTCTTCTTCGGCTAGGCAGTCTCAACGCAATTGGGTCTCATGGTTCACAAGACATTAGAGAGAAAATAGAAGAAAACAAGAACAAAAGAAACACAAGATTTAACAAGAATAAAAGAACATAAAAATAAACAAGAATAAAAAAAACACAAACAAACCTCAAGTAGATTTCATTAACAATGGAAGAAAAGTAGGCTTACACCGCTGTCACCTCAGTACAAGCATGAACTCCTTCCTCCATGAAAGCTTCCTCCACTCTCAGTTACAAAATTTACAAAAGAAAAACGAAAATAAAATCTAACCTAAACTACAAGAAAGAAGAAAGCCTAAAACCCTAGATTTGGCCCTCTGGCTCTGGACGCTCTTCTCGGTTGCACTGCAGGGGGTATTTATAGGAGCAGGAGGTAGAGTCCCAGTCGAAGTCGTCCACGAAGGCGGTTTCCTGGATATGACTGGATTGCCACGGAAACGCGGCATGGGCAGCGTTTCCGCGGCCTGGTAGTGGCGGCTGGCCACGCGCTTTGGCGCGTGGCCTCCCCTGGTCCGTCCATCTGGGCGTTTCTTTCTGGAAGCTGCATCCTGACTCTTGATCTTGGGATTTCGTGATAACTTGGGAAGCAAGTTACCTATATCCCAAATCTCTTTTAAAACGAATTTCATCCTTGCACTCTCCTTCTTTGGCTTTTATCTTCATCCTGCAAGTGTTTAGAGTTGAATAGAAGTCTATCCTTCCCTCTTCTTTGTATTTGCAACTTTTGCCCTTAGTATTTGCAATTTTGGCAATTGATATTTGCAACTTTTACATTGGGCTTGAATATGAGCTTTTGGACTTCTTTTTAGGCTTTATTTCTTTATTTTAATATTTCGAGGCCTGCACACAATAAATCATAAAATATTAGTAAATGTGCAGAATTATAGATATAAATATGAACATGTGATGGTAAATGTAATGATAAAAATGCACTTTTCACTACCAATCACCCATATATTTAAGTATGTGTATAGGCGTACGTTTCATCCCATATAGATCCATATATGAGTAAGTTGAGATTGTTATTGAAAACTGATGATGAAACAATGTATTATGTTTACAGTGTCTCGTACATATCCGGAACCACAGCCCAGGATGTTTTGATGCTGACCCGGAACCTGCCGCTAGGCAAATAAGAAGGTGGGTCTTGTTGTATGCCCATTTAGGAATGTAACAGGAGTAGGGAGCTAGCGCTCTCCTCGGAACACCTAGAGGCCCTCAGGTAGATCGGAAGTTTTGAGTTGCACAACATACCTAATACTACTGTAAACATACTCGTCACTTGAAGTCCATCAGTTTTTCTCTTATCCGATGTAGGTTGGTCTTTTTATAGTTTATTAAATAATTATCAGTGCATGGGAATGAACAGGAACATGTTGGGAATGTCAGGAGTACATGGGTATCTGGAGTACAGATTGTACTGGTGTGTGTGTGTGTGTGTATATCAGGATATGTCAAGATGTCATGTCATCATTTCCATATTATGATAATTATAAGTCAAGTATCAATCATGGCAAGTGATAAGTGATATCAAACAGGTGTCAGGTGAAAACAAGCAGGAGTCATGTGTCAAGTAATAGCATGTCAAGTAGTAAGCATAGTAGATATCACTAAATAGGAAAATAGTATCGATACAGAGGATCAGTACGAATATAGAAAAATGGTACCGATACAGGGAATCGGTACGGATACAGGAAAATGGTACAGTTTTGAAAAATAGTATAAGTACAGGTTTCAAACTCTTCACAACCATCAAGGAAAGGATAACAGTAAAATTATCAAGTAGACAAGCAGGCATGCAAGTAAGTGTACATTCAAGCGAAGTTAAACAAGCTGGAGCTAACGTACAATACTAGACGCCATCACGTTCGGCATGGTTATCACTCACGGCACGGCTAAATGCATATGTCAGAGTGAGCGTATGAACGCTATTCTACCGCGTGTGGTGAAGCCGCACTCACGGTGTAACTATGCTCGAACGGAGTTAGCGGTAAAGCACACTGAGCGCTAGGTCCATCTAGCGGGCATAGCTAAAAGATCTGACAGTCTGAACGCACTCCTCTTTCTAGAAGTGGGTGAAAGCCCAAAGGCTAATAGCCCGAAGGCAGAGTAGGTACCTGCAGAAGTGTTAGTACCGAACACACGCATATAACAGGTGATAACTAATCTATCAGTAAAGTAGTGGACGCCGGAGGCTGAGTAAGACAAGAATAAGGTCAGTGAGTAGACAAGCAAACAATTAAGTGAAGCTAGATAGCTGGAGCGAAGCTAACGCACAGTGTTAAACGCTATCATGCCCGGTGTAGTTACCACTCGCGGCGAAGTCACGATAACGTATAGCAGTCGCTCGCAACGTAACTACACTCGGATGGAGTTAGCGAGAAAGCACTGAGTGCTAGGCTCGCCTACCAGGCGGAGCATGAGAGCCCGGAGGCTAAACGCAACCCGAAGGTTGGATATAGAAAGCCCGAAGGCTGAACACAACCCGAGACTGGGTATAGTACCTACACGAGATGGTAGCACCACACGAGCACACATAACAACATGACAATAACTAGACTACCATGGAGTGGTAAAGCTGGAAGGCTAAGTGTAGAGCCCAGAGGTCAAGTAGAGAGCTCGGAGGTTAAACTACCGTGAAGGGTCAGCCACGCATGATATCAAAGCAGTAAAATACATCGCAGTCATGGTATATGTACAGGACTTAACTACACTAATACAAGTATTCGTCATGGGTCTAATACATGTACAGTCCTAGGCACTTGGTGATTGTAAAAATCAAAGAACAATCAAGAGTTAAGAAATTTACCGTGTAGCTTGTGGCTAACGGTCGTGTCCACGAGGAGGAATGCGATGAAAGCTTTTCGGTGTTTCGTTTAATGACAAAGAATTGTGCTCATTTTTTAATTGAAAAGAGAATGGAAAGAAGGAGATGATTAAAGAGAAATTGCAACTTTGGAGAAGGCTTTGGAGAAGGTGATTTAAAAAGCTTGAAAATTGTTTGGTTGATTTTAATAAAGAAGAAAATCTGGGCTCACTATCTTACTACTCAACCATTTATTCTTCTATTGAAATCCTTAGTGCCTCAACTTGATCATAGGCAAAACTTAAGGTTGACTTTAGAAAGTTTGAAGTAAAGCATATAAGATGGTTGGAAGAGTTCACTCTTTTCTTTAGAAATCGTTTTGAATCGAATGTTAAATCATTTAGCGCGAAGAAGCAAGTATGGAATAAAACAGTTCAAGAAACGTTCTTAAAAGAAGTAGGAGTTTAAAGATCCAAACTCATCCTCATGTGCCTTCAAGAACACTTTCAAGAAGAAAGGCTTTAAGTTAGGCATGCAAATGATTCATTGGGTCTTTTTCACGAAAATCAGAAAAGAAGAAGAATTGGAGAGAGGTACAATAGTGAGTCCAGAAAACCGATTTAGCTACTTATGAAAAACAAGAAACAATGCAAGTAATTAAAGTAAAACATACCGTAAAATAAGTAGAAGAAAATGTAGCTCGACTCTTGTATTGATGTCACTTCAATCTTCAAGTTACAAGCGCTCAATTCCTCTCTCTCACAAGTATTTGTGCTGAACTACAAATTGTAAAACAAAAATATTACTTTTGTACTACCTAATAAAGAGCCTAAACCTTAAAGTATAAACAAAATTCTAATCCTAGTCTTCGCTCCTTTTTGCCCTGTTGAAACTGGTATTTATAGGGAAAAACCAGAGGGGGGAGATCCCGGGAAGATTGGGGGAGCAAACGCTCCCCCAACTGGCACAACAAACCCGCGAAAACGCGGCCAGGGCCGCGTTTTCGCGGCCCTGGTGTGGCCAGTTGGCCACACCCAGTTGGATGGCTCTCCTGATTTGGTGATTCTCCTATATCTTCTTCTGGTTTTCTCGTTTATGCTCCAGGATTTGACGAAACAGCCTTTGATTGTTGGCTTCAACCGTTTGATTTGGGAGGATTCTTTTCAACCGATTTTCAACCTCTCTGATATGCCAAGATTTTGCCCTGATTCCTTGATTTCGAATTTATTCTAAATTAAATCAGAATTTGGTGGGCTTTTGGGCTTGTTTCTCTTTCCTTTCTTTTAGCAATTGGGCCTACATTAAATAAAGAAGAAGAAACTTATTAATAGGATTTTTTAGCTAAAAAGTATGGTAAGGTGACAATGTATATGCAAAATATGTGACTGATCACTCGGCCACATACAATACAAATATACAGAAATACAAATACACAGGGTAATATAATGACATAAATTTTCAAAATACAGGTACTTATACAGCTTTCGAGCTTAACTGACTTCTTTGAGGTTTTTAACGACTTAGTTTCATTTTAATGGATTAATTTCAGTTATATCGCTACCGCCAGGTAAGCGGGACCAAGCACTAAGCGCTTTATTCACTAGACTCACTAAGGCGAAACTCTGTCAGATTTTAAACTCTCATATTAATACCGAGTCGTTCTGAAGTTTCACCAGGCGCTTTAGTGACTAAATACTGTTCGCTGATCTAACCCTATCACTGCTTATTCCGCTTGTTTGTGCGCTTTGCCATAACACCATTTTATCATATATTCATGGTTGTGAAGAGTTTGAAATACCTGATATGACATATTTCTAAGATACATTGGATGCTTGTAGCTTGTTTGACAGCTGATAATCCTGATATTGTATCATAACTGACTATTGACTTGACTGGACATATCATTTATATCTGACTATATATCATACCTGGTATAAATATCTGATACAGTACCATGATTCCTGACTCAAGACAAATACTCATGATTCACTCCTGATTCGATACCATGAATTCTGAACAGAGATTCACAGATCTTGCTTTTACGAGGATATTACTGAATTCTTGATTACTAAATACTGTATTACTGAATCCTATACTAGGACTTGTTCATGATACTCTTGTTACTGATATGATGTGTGGAACTAAGTGCCACGCGGAACAAAGTGCCACATCACACGTCCTTGTGATGGGGCCACCTCTTGAATCCTCGGGGGCCACCTCTAGATCCCACATCTCCCATGTTATTGTTTTTCTCGTAAATCAGTATCGTGAAATTCAACTGGAAATAATCTTAAACATCTTTAATAAAGATACAACTTACACTGGGTCGGGGAAAACTGATGGACTTCAACAAGTACGTCTTCATAATGGCTCGATGTTGCAACACTATTCGGAGCTACCTGAGGCCACAGGAGTTCCAGTGGGGTGTAATGACACCCTGAACTAATTCTTCTATTCCTAATATTATTGCGCCTAGCGGCGTGGGTTGGAGGCCATATCCAACCATGTGAGGTCGTTGTCCCGAGCATGTACGGGGTCTATTATGAACATGATACCTTGATTTCTCATCAGTTTTGAATAACCAACCTCAGACTACTCCTATGTGGATGTATTGTGAACTGGGACGTTAGGGCACATACCTAGACATCCGAGTGGGACGAGGCGTAATAATAATAACAATAAACATACCACTGACTTAATTCATGTACTGATCCTAATTCTACAAACATGACCTGACTCGACAATACTAACTCCCAGCAACTCTGGTGGTATATGTCCAGTTGATGATAAAGTGAGATATGTGGTATATGATATCTGAATGAAGGTTTTCTTATTGAATCAGTTTACCTTCATATACATTTCATATAAGACATCAACAAGTTCATACCTGTTAGACATCTACAAGTTCATACAGGTTACATGTACATTTTGCATATGACTTAATATACTTGTTTATACTTGTTAAATAGCATGATTCCATTATATATATACATTTGCACGCCACTTGACATTTATATGTACTCGCTAGATTGCATCCTGACAACCCTGGACATGTATGTCCAGATACTGAAGCGTGGATCGAGGAGGATCCAACTGTAACTGATCAAGCATATCTGAAGAGCAGGCGGCTCTTCAGTCCCTTCTCCAGTCCAGTCAGCTCACGAGAGCCTCAGTTGTCGTTCATGAGCATCCTACTGTTCTTTGTCCACTTGTAAATTCATCTTGTGTACTTTCAAGATCGTGTACAAACTTTTGTATCATGGTATAATCATGTAAAAAGACTGTGTACTTGTACTGTAATATTGGAATGTATAATAATATTGTACTTTCGTACTCTGATTACTATACTGTGTTGATGCTTAGCGTGTATATATACGGGTATTCTACTTGGCGTATATATATGTTGCAGTAACTTTTCCGTACCTGGCGGGGCGGGGTGTTCCAGTAAATATTTAATTGTGCAATTTGTGAGCCATTTTTTTCATTTTGTGAGTCTAACCAATTGTATATTATCATATTATGAGTTTCGATGCAAGCCATAAAAAAAATTAAATAAAAATGACGATCATTTTACGGTGGTCCTAGGGTTTTGTATTGAAACTCTTTGTGATATTGAATTGGGAAAAGGCATATGCACATTGAGGATGATCCTGCTAGAACTGGATCATTCTACGTTCAATGTGATCACAAATTTCTTGTTCAATATTTTGCGGGGGGACTACCGAATAGTCAAGAATGTGCTAATTCTCAACGATAACAAGGGAGTAATCTACCTGATGCGAGGAGATCATACCGATCATCTTGAGCATATTTTTGAAAGGTATCCCTTTTTCCCTTTTTGAAAAAAAATATAATAATTCTATACATACCCACCACATAGTGAACACCACTGATCTCTGCTTAGGGTCTGTTTGGTTGTCGTAATGGCCGTAATTCGTAAGTCATAATTGGTAAAGTCTTTTATAGTAGTAAATGAGTTACAAGCATATAAGTTTTACGGTGTTTGATTGGTAATATAAGTTATAAGTGGGAAAGTATATTGTATATTTTACGGTGTTTGGTTGTCGTAATGTGTAAGTCGTAAGTGAAAAAATTTATCACAAAATTAACTATTTGATGATTTAAAAAGTTTTCATATTGCAAATAAATATTAAAAATGTTAAATATTAAAAAAAATTAATACAAATTTGCATGAGCACAAAATTAACTGTAACTGGGCTGTAAGTGAGTGGTAATTGAGTTGTAAGTGAGTGGTAATTGAGTTGTGTAAGTCTTTTACGAATTACGGTCCAAACAAACGCCGTAACTGTAACTGGGTTGTAAGTCATTTACGAATTACAGACTTTTACGTCTTTTACGACGAAACAAAAACAGCCCCTTGATTGAATCATTTGTTTCAGCCATGTTCTAAATTTGCTGAAAGAAAAATTAGAACCTGCTTCAAATGCGGTTCAGCACAAAACCCGAAATTATGTCCCCATTGCTGACCGCTATTCAAAAAATTAAGGAAGGTTAGCTACTGTCAATATTCCCCACTTCTGTGGAGTACATTTGGTTAAGTTCTTGAGAAGGATTCTCTGCTGGTGTGGACATCTGAGTTTTATGTTCTACCATGCTTGTTATTTAAATTTGGATTTGCTATGCTGATTCAGATAAGAGGGAGGGAGGGGACTCTGTTCCTTTAGCCTGAGTTCTGTATAGTACTATATCTGTTGTCCAAAGTTTGGATTTTCTATGCGATGAAGCTACCTCCATTTTGCAACAAAAGAAGAAAATGACCTTTGAATAACTTTTATGTTAAGAAAAAAAACCTTTTGAACAACTTTATTCACTTGCTAGGAGACCCTATTAAGTGATTATGCTACATATTTTTTTTGTTTACTATCAAATTTTTGGTGTAATTTTAATAGAATTAAGAAGTATTCCTGATTTGGTGGCACTTCATATTCATGTGATGTCACTTTTTTTTCTCCTGTCATTTCAGAAGCATGCTTAATAACATGCCTCAGTCATCTTGTTTTATCAGTAAAAGAATATTTCGCAGTAGTCCTTTGCCACCAAAAATAGATAAGGTAAATATTTAATTGTGCAATTTCTGAGCTTTTTTTTTTCATTTCATGAGTCTAATCGATTGTATGTTATTAGATTATTAATGAGTTTCGATGCAAGCCGTAAGAAATTAAATAAAAATGATAAGCATTTTACAGTGGGCCTAAGATTTTGTATTGAAATTCTTTGTGGTATGAGGATGATCCTGCTAGAACCGGGTCACTCTACGTTCAATGTGAAGATCACAAATTTCTTGTTCAATATTTTGCGAGGGACTACCGAATGGTCAAGAATGTGTTGATTCTGAAAGATTACATGGGAGTAATCTATCTGATGTTGGGAGTTCAGACTGATCATCTTCAGCATATTTTTAGAAGGTATCCCTCTTTTTTTTTCTCTTTGGAAAAATAAAATGATTTTATACATGTCCACCATATAGTAAGCACCATTGATCTCTGTTTGATTGGATCATTTGTTTCAGTGATGTTTTAAATTTGCTGAAAGAAAAATTATAACCTGCTCCATATGTGTTTCAGCACAAAACCGAAATTATATCCCCATTGCTGACTGCTATTCAAAATGGGAGGAAGGTTAGCTATGGTCAATTCCCCACTTCTGTGGAGTACATTTGGTTGAGTTCTCGAGAAGGATTTTGAAGTTGTGTAAGTCCTTGTTACTTTGGCCTCACTTTTGTGTGCTACTATATTTTGTTATCCAAAATTTTCGATTTTCTCTTCTAATGCTGATATCTGTGGATGGAGGTCTTTGTTCCTTTAGCATGAGTTGTGTGTTCTACTATACTTGCTGTCCATAATTTGAATTTGCTCTGCTGATGTAGATAAGAGGGAGGGAGGGAGGGAAATTTGTTCCTTTAACCTGAGTTCTGTATTGTACTATATCTGTTATCCAAAGTATGAATTTTCTCTGTGATAAAGCTACCTACATTTTGCAACAAACAAAGAAAAATGACCTTTGAACAACTTTAATGTTAATAAAAGAACCTTTGAACTGTTGGATGTGTATTTGATTTTGGAGGGAAAACTTGAGTTTCCCTCAATTTGACTTTGATATTTAGTTTAACATTGGATAGACCAAGAAAATTTGAATAGTTTAAGTACCAACTCTTCCATTGTCTATTGTTATGAGTGTTAAGCCATAAGTTATACTCCCCACACGCGCGCGCACATGTCGAACTGAATCGGGCCAGGATCGGGTTTGGTTGGTGCACGACCACGTCCTACGAACATGAATGCAACTCCGTTCTAGATGTTCTTGAACCTGCTACATTTTTATCTTCTTTTTTTATTTTGGCCTTCGAAGCTAACTCCGAACTTCTAAACGTCCGCTAGATTGTGCGGGAGTTGTTTGTAACGGATAGAGCTCTATGTCTGTACAAGGAGCCTCTCCCTGTTCATTCTCAGAGTACAGAATAATTGAGATCTACACCTACATTCTTCTTTCTCCTACTATCATATTTCTTAAAGTTTTATTCCATTTTCTGGGGAATTATTCTCTATCTGAGTAAGAGACTCTGCCTACTGTCCTAGGGCGAATGCTGGTGCTTTCGAGGAATTCTTTTATCGCTACTGGACAAAGCCAAATCAACATCTAGATAAGGAGACGGGCTTTTGATCCTTTAGGGCAGCGACTACGTGATTGCATTCCCCATGCTAGATTATTAGTTTATATATATATATATATATATATATATATATATATATATATTATATATATATATATATATATATATATATATATATATATATATATATATATATATATATATATATTATTATTATTATTATTATTATTATTTTAATTCTATAGTAGCATGCAAGGAAATTTAGTTTAATTTATTCGATCAATAAAATTGATTTTCATGTTTCTAGGAAATAGTGCAATTTACCTAACAATCTAAGGCCATCTCCAACCCACGCCAAAAATGGCGTGGGTTGGCCTTGCTAGAAATGGCGTGGGGTCCAACCCACGCCATTTCGCACCCGGCAAAATGCCGGGTGCTACAGTGCCGCGCCAGAAATGGCGCGGCACTGTAGCACCCGGCATTTTGCCGGGTGGCTTTTTTTTTTTTTAATGTTTTTTATTATATTTTAGTTTTAAGTTTAAATTTTTTGTTTTAAGTTTAGATTTTTAGGTTATGTTTAAGTTATTTTTGTTAATTTAAATTTTAGTTTTTATATTTTTGTATTTTATTTAGTTTTTATATTTTAATTTTTTAATTATTTATTTTTAAATTTATAATTTTACTTTGTTTAATTCAATATATTTTATTAAGTTTTTTATTTTAAGTTTACATTCTATATTTTTTATTTAATTATAAATTGTCAAATTCACTAATTGAAATTAAAAATTATTACCAGCTGAACCACGTATAATTTAATATTAAGATAATTATAACGGAACACAAATCACATATATTACTTATTAAAACTGACAGATACAATAACAAAGTTGCAAATACATGAATTCAACTAATACAACATAGAGAGTGCGGAACATAATAGCAGATACATTAAATAAAGAAGATATTCAAATAAACTAAAATATAATCTATTATTGCAGGACCAACACGTTTTTGGAGAAAAGAAGTGCTTCATGATATAATGACAACATGTATTATCTTGCATAATATGATAATTGAAGATGAACGTGATTTGACTGCACCAATTATGGATGCAGTGGAAGTGCCGGATCCGCAAGTTGAACGGGTGACGGATGAAAGTTTCCAGATCGAACAATTTCTTGCCCGACACAGACAAATCAAGAACAGAGATGCTCATTTTGAACTTCGTAATGCATAGATAGAGCATTTGTGGGAGAATTTTACAAATTCAGATGACTAGTGTATTGTAATATTATGTTATTTTATTTTAAGTTTGGACTGGGTTGTTCAATGTTAATAATTTTTTTATGCTTAAATTTGTAATTTGTTGTGCATTAGCAAAATCGTAGTGTAAAATAAATTCCTTTTGTATTTGTGATTCACCTCGGTCGTACAATTATCTATTGTTTATATTGTTTTATATAAATTAAATGAAAAATAAATCTATTAATTAAAAATTGAATATATTATTAAAAATTTCATATTTCTTATAATTGAATATAGTAGAATTAAAAAATAATTTCTTAATTTCATAAATAAAAATATAATTAATTATTAAAGTTAAATATTAAATTATATAAAATTATTAAAAAGTTAAATACATTTTAAAATATTTTAATAGTATTACGCAATTTACTTAAATTATCACATAATATGTTGATAATTAAAATTTGATACAATAAAATAATAATAATAATAAAATATGTAGAGAATATTCCATTTGTAGGAAAATGGAGTGATGGTTGGAGAGGTTTTTGTTGAACCCTCCATTTTGAAGTGAAAGTACACTCCAAAATGGAGGGGGTGGTTGGAGATGCCCTAAAGGATCAAAAATATAATTGTTATTTCTTATTATCATGCTGTAAATTATTTTGATACTTGTCATTCCTTATATTGTCTAAATTTCTTGTCGTATCTGATAGTGTCTTTTCATGCTAGATTATTCTAGGAATTAATCTGAAATAAGTATTTTATTCATGAATTGTTTACTACTGTTTATTCCTTACTATAGCCTATAATTGTTTTATCTTATTAGATCACTTGTCATATTATTATACAAGATTTTTCCTCTTTAAAGTTACATACTTAAATTAGAATTCTAACATCCTCAATAACTTAGAATACAGAGTCTAGCAGCTTCATCCTGTCATTATGGCCAACTCTGATCATTTTAAGGGTGTCAACCCAAAAGTGTTTTGGCACATACTTTAAAAGGTAGGCAAATTAGATGAAGTACTGGTTGACCACTTTTGGACTTATTTCAGTCATAGATTCAATTCATGTACCTTCTCTAAACCATCACCTGCCAATCATCACCTGTTGAAACTCTTTCTTCAACTCCTTCCTCCTACATATATTTAAAATGTGAGGAGATTGACTATCATTGTCTCTATAAGATTTTTAGCGAACTCTCTGATAGTTTATATGATATTCATTATGAATATAAGACTGTCAAAGAAATATAGACAACACTTGAGGAAGAATATGGTCTCGATGATGATGGAATCAAAAGATTCACCTCCTTCTTCAACAAATTCATGATGAATGATAGTAAACCCATCAAGGATCAACTTCATAAATTTCAAGATTTTATCCGGCACCTTCAATCAAAAGGAAACTAATTATCTGACGATTACAAGATGTCCTATCTCATCGATAATTTCCCTCCGTCCTGGTCAGTCTTTACTGGAGACTTCTGTCACAAGTAAGGTGACCTTACCCTTGTTCAAGACCTTAAAGCGATTCGCATAGAAACCAACATAGACAAAACTCCAAAATCATAAGTTAGAAATGAAAGCTAAGGTGAACTTAATGGAGGATAAGCCTGTGCGGAAATTTATTAATCCCAAGGGCAAGAGATTCAAAAAACCTTTCACTCCTCTTCCTTTAAACTTCAAACTCAAACCTCTGGCCAGAAGACCGATGGAAGATTTTGCTACATTTACGGTAGAACTAATCACTTGGTGTCCTAATGTTTCAATCAAAAAACGACTAGTCAAAGCTAGGGGTAAGTATCGGTCGGTTCGGTTCGGGTTTTGCCAATTTTGACAAAACCGAACCGAACCGAACAAGGTCATGAACCGAACCAAACCGACTCGGATCGGTTCGGTTCGGTTAATTCGGGGGTTCACCTCGCCATCGAACATCCCATCTCAACTTTCGCACCTTCTCGTCAAATCTAACTTGATTATGAATCTTTTTCTCGTGATCAATATTTTTCTCATGCGAACACTGGTTTAAAAATAAACTAACTTTCAAACTTATACGAACATAAAAGTTCAAAAATGATTTAAGAAAAGCTTTAGAATATATCTACACTAGATATTTAAAAGAGATGCATAATACTCTATTGCATATAACAGAATATTTCAAAAAAATATAAGCGATATGTAAACAATAACCTTAATATTATACAATAATGTGAACATCTCATGAATTATTGCTTGAAATGTTTCACTAATTCAAGCATTTTAATGATACTGAAAAGTTATAGCTGTGTACTCATGACATAAACACAAGCATGCATGACATGACATACATCAACATCATTGATCATGAATGTTGCTTGTATTGGAACGAACCTATGCTGGGTTAATTTGGTTCGGTTAATTCAGTTCGGTTCGGGTTTTGGAACCCGATACCGAAACCCGACCGAATTTACGCGGTTCGGATCGGTTTCGGTTTTCAGTTTTTGGGCGATTTTTTCGGTTTTAACCGAACTCTACTCACCCCTAGTCAAAGCTCAACCAAGAGAAAGCAGCGGGCACAAGGTCAATATGGTGGAACTGAACTCCGATACTTTTAGGTTAGATTCTTTTTTTTCCTATTGTCAACTCAATTACTTTCTCCTCTCGGACTGGTGGTTAGACTCAGGAGCCAATATTCACATCTGTACTGATTACTCCTGATTTAAATCCTATCAGAAACAACGTGGAGAAAGCGTGAGCCTGACAGATGACTCGACTAGAGAGATAATGGGAACCAGACACATTGATCTTAGGATGACCTCAAGAAAAGTTCTGACTCTTCAAGGCGTCCTTGCTTGTACCTACACTTCGGAGAAATCTGATCAATGAATCTTCTCTTCTTGGAGCTGGCTATAAGATTATCAAAGAACAATAAATTTGTAATCTCCAAGTCTAATATTTTCATTGGAAAGAGCTTTGTTTGTAATGGCCTTTTCGGCTTAATGTAATCAATCCTTCTGATAATAAATTTTCCATTCATGTTGCTTTGAACATTGAGTCTTATGATATCTGGTATAGAAGATTAGGACATGTCAACTTTAATTTCATCTAGAAAATGATTAACTCGAATCTCATTCTAAATCTTCTTTTGACTCATCCTTTGATGTGAAATATGTGTTCAAGGCAAACATGTTAGAACACCTTTTCATTCTATCAGAAGAAACTCTGAACCCCTCAAGCTTATTCATAGTGATGTGTGTGACTTGAACCGAGTTCTCACCCGAGGCAGTAAAAGATATTTTGTGATACTCATTGATGACTACTCCAAATTCTATTATACCTATCTTCTCAAATCAATGATGAAGTTCTCGATTGGTTCAAGGTGTATAAAGCCGAAGCTAAGAATCAACTTGAGAGGAAGATCAAGATCCTAAGATCTGATCATGGGGGAGTATACCTCAAATAATATGTCAAGATTCTGCCAAGAACACGACATTCATCTAAAAATGAGAACACCTTTTCATTCTATCAGAATAAACTCTGAACCCCTCAAGCTTATTCATAGTGATGTTTGTGACTCGAACCGAGTTCTCACCCGAGGCGGTAAAAGATATTATGTGACCATTCATGGATGACTGCTCCAAATTCTATTATACCTACCTTCTTAAATGAAAGATGAAGTTCTCGATTGGTTCAAGGTATATAAAGCTGAAGCTGCGAATCAACTTAAGAGGAAGATCAAGATTCTAAAATCTGATCATAAGAGAGTATACCTCAAATGATACGTCAAGATTCTGCTAAGAACACGACATTATTCATGAGGTAATTGCTCCCTACACACCTCAATCCAATGATATAGCTGAATAAAAGAATAAAACACTAATGGACATGGTAAACTGCATGTTACTCAGCTCAGATGCACCCAAGAACCTTTGAGGAGAAGCTTGCCTTTCTGCTTGTTTTATTCTCAACAGGATTTTCAAAAGGGACTCTGACATTACTCCCTATGAACGTTCGAAAGGGATAACTCCTAACATTTAATTTTTCAAAGTCTGGGGTTTTCTGCTAATGTTTCAATACCGGAACCAAAAAAAAAAGGAAAGTTGGCCCAAGACTGTTGATGCTATCTTTATCAGATGCACTTGATAGCAATGTTAACTGATTCCTAGTGGTTAACTCTGAGTTCTATGAAATATTCGACAATACCATCATTGAAGATAGGATGTTATCTACTTTGAAAATATCTTTCCTTTCAAATGTAATATCCTAGTGATCCTTCTTACACTCCTTCTATCTCTTATATCCTTTCTTCTAGTTCTGCTTCTGCAACTAACTTTGAACCTAAAAGAAGCAAAATAACTAGGACTTTTACATCATTCGGTGACGACTTCTTTACCTATCTTGTAGAAGGTGATCCTAACTCCTTCAAGGAAGCAATAGACTCTTCTGAATCTTCTTTTTGGAAAGAAACTATTGATAGTGAGATCAAGTCCATAATGAAGAACAACACTTGAATTTTCACTGATCTTTCTCCAGGATGCAATTCTGTAGGTTATAAATAAATCTTTAAGAGGAAACTCTGACCCGATGGCATTACCGAGAAATACAAAGCCAGATTAGTTGCCAAGAGTTTCATCAACAAAAGGGTATTGACTTCTTTGACACCTATTCTCCTATTGATAGGATCTCTTCTATCGGAATCTTTCTTGCACTTGTATCAATTCATAACATGTTCATACATCAAATGAATGTCAAGACTGCTCTCGAAGAAGAGATTTATATGGACCAGCCAGAAAGATTCATAGCCAAGGAATAAGAAAATAAAGTGTGTAGGCTTGTGAAATCACTGTATGGTCTAAAATAAGCACCTCAATAATGGCACCAAAAGTTTAACAAAGTTGTTGCATAATTTGGATTCACTGTCCATGAACATGATAAATGCATCTATTCTAAGAAAATTGATAATGATTATATCATCCTTTGTCTATATATAAACGATATTCTTATTCTTGGAACTTCTCCAGATTCAATCCAGAGGGTAAATGATTATCTCTCCCAAAACTTTGACATGATGGATTTAGATTCTGCTGATATGATATAGGGAATGAAAATATCCATAACTCCTAACAGAATTCATTGATCTATCTCATAGCATTGAAAGAATGCTTCACAAATTTGATTTTTTTTTTTAACTCTAAACTTATTTTTACACCATATGACTATTCAATTATTTTGAAGAAGAACACGGGTGAGCATGTATCTCAGCTGAAATACTCTCAATTAATAGGTTCACTTCTCTAACAGGACTAGGCCTGACATCTCTCATGTAGTCGGTAAATTAAGTAGATATACAAGTAATCCTAGTATAGAATACTGCACCACACTAGAGAGAGTTTTCAGATATCTTAGAGGCTCAATTGGCTATTGTCCGACTTACGCTGGATATCTTGATGTTATAGAAAGTTATAGTGATGTTAACTGGACCACTGATTCTAACAGTGTTAAGTCAACAACCAGATATATATTCATGTTCGGTGGTTCTGCAGTATCCTGAAAATCTTGTAAACATACATTAATTGCTAGGAGTACCATAAAGTCTGAGCTTATTGCTTTGGACATTACTTGCTTGGAAGATGAATGGTTGAAGGATCTTCTGTGGTCTGAATTCTACATCGTACTTAAATTCATACTTTCTATCTCAGTTCATACTGACTTAAGATCTACCATTGAGATTCTTAAGCAAGAAAAATCTAGCAAGAAGATGAACAGACACATTCAGATCAGACTTAATCTCTACAACGCCTATTGAGCAAAGTTGTGATCTATACTTTGTAAAATATGAAAAGAATCTTGTTGACCTATTGGCTAAGGGTGTTTTCTAGGAATGTGGTCCTAGAATCATCAAGGGAGATGGGGTTAAGCCTACAGTATAGTTCACCGACAGTGGGAACCCAACCTACTTGATCGGGAGTTGGCTCCTTGATAGTGGTTCAAAGTGGTAGCAACAATCTGGACTGGTGATACTCGTGTGAAGCATCAACTCGGATATGTTTATATCCTATATATAGCATTGTAGCCACTACTCATTCTCTATGGTAATGATGCTCTTATAATACAACTAGGTAAGCTGAGTTAAACTCTAAATAAGTCTGATGCATATATGTCACACCCTGATCCCTGATGTACGTATCACAGTAGTACGCGATACGACGTACAAATTGATTTGACCTCCGTGGTAGTCCGATTGAGTTGATTTCAGTTTCAAAAATTATTTTCTAATATTTGAGATTTTTCAGGATTTTCTGGAAATTTTCTGAATTATTTTGGAAAATCTCCGTAGTCGGTGTCGACCGATACCGATTACCGGCCTTTCGATTTTTATTTCACAAACGGAGTAGAATTTTTAGAATCGGCTTTCACCGTATGTCTTAGAATCTCATGAGCTACGTTTGGGTATTTTTGGGGATTTTTCTGAATTTATCGAAAATCTGGCCAAACCGGTGTCGCCGGTATCGGCGAGACACTCCGGGATTTTTAATTGACTGTACTGTTGGTAAACGCCAAGCATTGACCCAGGTGGTTACCCACACCATGTGTGAAACTAGGCTCTGATACCACTATGTAACGCCCCGATCCCGCAGGTACGGGGACGTTATGGCGACGTACGTACGCAAGGCGGAAAACCCCACGTACGTACGCTAAGCCTCAGTACAGTAAATAATCTCCATATATATATACCTGAGTTCCAGCATGTAATAAGTACAAGAATACCTGTAGAAAAATGTGAGTGATCATAACAGATAGGAACAACAGGGACAAATAAGATAACAGCAATAAATCATAAAGATACCTATGAAGTGTCTCGATGAGGAATCTCCTATGTGACTCCAAGGCACCCTCGGATACTACGGTACGCGGATCTCCAATCTGGGCACGCAAACCCAGGGTCGTCAGAAAGCGACCTAGTGAGTGGTAAAATGAAGAGGCAGTAATAGATACGATAGTAATACAAGCACGATACTAAGATAAAATACATAATGTGGGACTAGTGATACCATATAATAAGGATATAATAAGCAGTAGCAACCTATAAACATATAAGCAATAGAAAGATATAAACAGGTCATCTTTTAATGCCGTCACTACCTAACCGGTTATCATCTGGTCATGTCTCTAATCGTATCCAGTTTATATAATATCTAATGTTATCTAGTGGTGACGAGTGTACAGTACATGCTAGTGGTGATGTGATAGCAGTGAACATGCAGATGTGCATATGCTACCTAACCAGTATACGGTGTGGTGCATAGACAGTAATGATGTATGCAAGGTATACAGAAAATAGAATATATGCACATATGCATGAATAGTATGCTACTACAGAAAGTGTAACATGTATCGGGTAAAGTTACAAATAAACATGTAACATGATATCGGATAAATGATCAGGTACAATAACAAGTACAACTAAACATGTATCAGGCAAGGAACAGTAACAAGTAGTAAGCATGTATCAGGCAAGTCATGTTATTTATACAATAGTAGCAATCAGTACCACCTGGTATTTTAATTACTCTCTTCCAGTGTCCCATACCACTGGCAGTCCATACTGGAGCCCGCACTCCAGTCGAACCCATCCGGACATGGCCTACGGGTACCATTATCCAAACGAGAGAGTAACCAAATAACAAGTGTTCTCGATGTCACTATCATGTACAGTGAACTACAGTATCTATGTAGTCATAAGACTGCGTAACACTAATATATATGTAGGAACAGTGGTCGACGGTATCTTATAGTAACGATGTCTAGCATGCATGTCTAGTATCAGTGTAATATCATAGTGTATCTGTGGATCAGTATGCATGTAACGTGACTGTGATACAGTACATGTCATAAGAGTGTACACCCGCGTGTCAGTGGCTGTGCAGGTCATGACTGTATCCGAGTTATCTATGTCAGTATACCTAACAATATTCTAGGTCATTCTTATTACAATGACTGTCATATCATTACCAGTTAATAATTAATAGTTATCGTTATTTATCCATAATCAAGATCTATTAATCCCTTGCACTAAACATGATAAAATGTAATTTATAAAAGAAAACACTCACAAACTGGTCATAGGACTGTAGCTCTCTTTCCCACGATCGCAACGGATCCAGAATCGTCCACATCGGAGTCCGGATGCTCCCGATATCGCTCGAACGCTAAAATAAACAAAATGGGTTAATTATGTAATTAAAATATTAAATGCAAATACTGAAATGTTCGGGGTTTTTCTGTAAATTTACCTTAAGCGGGTTCAGGTGCGGGTTTGGCTCATAACGAATCGGGTCCAGATTCACAATCCAAACCCAATGACTTAATGAAAGTGGGTAAGTGGGAAGGGCTTATTGGGTTTCCAGTCAACCAATAGGGGTCTAGTGGGTTCGGGTGTGAACCCGAACCAACAACACCACACACCCACACACCCACCCACACACAGCACTCACACACACACACACACACACACAACTCACAACACACACACAGCAGCACGCACACCCACTCACACTCACACACACTCACTCACTCACTCACTCACACACACGCACGCACACAGCACTCACACACACCCACAGAGCACACCCATACACCACAGTCACTCTCACACACACACAACACACACACACAACAACAAACACACACCACCACACACACACAACACACACACAAAACACACACCACCACACACACACACAACACACACCACCACACAACACACACACAGCACTCACACACACTCAACACACACCACACACACACACAGCCACACCCAGCACACAACACACACCACCACACAACACACACAACACACACTAACAGAGAGATAGAGAGCAGCAGCAGCATGTGCTGCTGCTTGCCTCAGCGCAGGCCAGCCGGCCATCTGGCCGACGGCGTCCGGCGGCGGCGGTCCCGTCTCCGGCCAGGGTGCGAGAGAGAGAGAGGGTGCGGGAGAGAGAACGTGAGAGGGGGAAAGAGAGAAAAAGGAGAGGGAAGAAACAGAGCAAAGAAAAGGGGAGAAAAGAAGAAGAAGAAGAAGAAGCAGCAGCAGGGGAAGAAGAGAAGAAAGAAAGAAAGAAAAAGAAAAGAAAAAGAAGAAGAAAAGGAGAAGAAGAGGGCCGGCGACGCCTGGCCGGCGGCCACCTCTGGCCGCGGGCATGGGTTCGAGCTCTGCAGGAAAGGAAAGAGAGAGAGAGAAATAGAGAGAGGAGAGAGAAATTAGAGAGAGAGAGATGATCAGTAACCGGAAACAATCCAATATCATGAATACAGGAACATGGAACAATAATACATGTAATAAGCATGGTGATCCATATGACAAGAAGATAGAAACAACACAGGCATGTGTAACTGTAATATGTAATCATGACATAAATGTGTATGATGATCATGCTAATATGAAATGCAGTAGTCCGTGCAGTAATATGCCGAGAATCCATGTACCGAGAATAATAATACATTACATAACGGTATTTCGTGAAGTGGTGTCGCTACGTATCGGAGGGTTATGCCTACAAAACAACAAGTGAGAGTTTTTCGAGAGAAATAGAGAGAGATGGGAGATTTTGAAAGAAGAAGGAGAGAGAGATGGCGGTGGTGTTGGTCAAAGGCGGTGGGGGAAGAAAGCGCTGGAAAGAAGAAGAAGGGAAAGAGAAAGAAAAAGAAAAAGAAAAGAAACTTTTTAAAATAATATTATTTTAATAGGGTCAAAAATTGACTTGCTCCGAACGGTACCAAAAATTACAAAAAATAGAGAATATTATACTGAGACATAATATGAAGACGGTTTGAATAAATTCGATCTGGTTTGCAAATTAAAAATCCTGGAGTGTCTCGCCGATACTGGCGACACCGGTTTGGCCGGATTTTCGATAAATTCAGAAAAATCCCCAAAAATCCCAAACGTAGCTCATGAGATTCTAAGACATACGGTGAAAGCCGATTCTAAAAATTCTACTCCGTTTGTGAAATAAAAATTGGTAGGCCGGTAATCGTATCGGCGACAACGACTACGGAGATTTTCCAAAATAATTCAGAAAATTTCCAGAAAATCCTGAAAAATCTCAAATATTATAAAATGATTTTTGAAACTGAAATCAACTCAATCGGACTACCACGGAGGTCAAATCAATTTTGTACGTCGTATCGCGTACCGATACTGTGATACGTACATCAGGGATCAGGGTGTGACATTTCTCCCCACCTTACAAAAATTGCGTCCTCGCAATTTCCATTCAAGTGTGAGAACAAGATTTCCAACCCCAAAGCCTAAAGGTTACGGGTCCACGACAATTCCGCTGCGCACTCTGCTATCTATAAGGAACTCGAGATGGAAAAGTATGATAATGAACGAACCCTAACGGATGGAAAGCAAGACGATGCAAGGGAAACGAGAAGGAAATCGGATGTTCTGGTTGACATCTGGAAGGAAGGAAGGAACACAAACGAGTCAAGGAATGAATTGTCAAGGTTATGATATTCTTGTACTCGTTGCTGAAATCCCCAAATTCAGCAGGTATTCTTGTACTTATTACATGCTGAAACTCAGGTATATATATATGGAGATTATTTACTGTACTGAGGCTTAGCGTACGTACGTGGGGTTTTCCGCCTTGCGTACGTACGTCGCCATAACGTCCCCGTACCTGCGGGATCGGGGCGTTACAATATATAGTGGAGGGTATAAGGTCTAGCTATAGCATCCTTGGAGCACTTACCTATGTGAGAGGAATCGTGATGGTCGCGGTTGGGAGCAGGGCTGACCCCTAGAAACTCTCATGAGTCGGTTATTGTGAGTATATCCTTTAACGCTCAATCTGCTCGCTTAATAGATAGAAACTTACTTTGTGTGTCTTTCATCAATATCTGATTAAAGAAGTCTAAATCAAGGCGTACTCCAATATGCCTCTCAGGTGATGATGAAATTCACTAAGGGTAGATTCAAGGCCGCAAGCTATCGACCTCGAATCCACTGTATGATGTTGTCCAAATTTTTTTTTTTTTATGATTTATGATTTGTTTATATCATATTGTTTTCTTTTATCTCACCTGAAACTCAAGTTTTGGGGGGACTGTTGAAGGTGTATTTGATTTTGGAGGAAAAACTTGAGTTTCACTCAAATTGGCTTTGATATTCAGTCCCACATTAGATAGACCAAGAAAAATTGAGTAGTTTAAATATCAACTCTTCCATTGTCTATTATTATGAGTGTTAGGCCATGGGACACACTTCCCACATGCATGCCCACGCGCTGAACCGAATTAGGCTGGGTCGGGCTTGGGTTCGGGAGGCGCGTGCCCACGTCCTGCGGACACGGATGCAGCTCCGTTCAAGAGGTTATTGAATTGCTACATTTTGGATTTTCTTTTTTGATTTTGGCCTTTGGAGCTAACTCTGAACTTCTGATGGAGTGACCCCGAGTACTAGGACTCGAAACGATTTCAGAGTACTTGGCGGCACAGAGTGATCCCTGATTATTTAGACTCGGGGTGATCTCGGAGCATCCTTGACCACTTGGACTCAGAGTCTTCCTTGAGTACTTAGACTCAGAGTGATCCCGAGCTCTCATACTCTCCGAAGTACTTCTCAATTACTGTTTTTTATTGTAAAATTTTCCTGACCCGTAAAAGCAAATCTGTGAATGTACGGAGTTGTTGCAAATTAATTGCAACAAATCTGAACATGCGCTTTATTTGTGCGGGGGATGTTTGTAATGGATAAAGCTCTGTGCTTATAAAAGAGCATCTCCCTGTTCATTCTCAGAACACAGAAAAACTGAGATCTACAGCTACATTTTTCTTTCTCCCGCTGTCATATTTCTTCAAGTTTTATTCTATTTTATGGACAACTATTCTCTATTTAAGCAAGAGACTCTTTCTATTGTCCTAGGTCGAGTGTTGATGATTCTGAGAGATTTTTTTACTGCTGCTAAATAAAACTGAAACAACTCTGAACAAGAAGACAAGTTTTTGATCCTTTAGGGAGCGACTGCGCGATTACATTTTCCAGACCATATTATCATTATTTATATTTTCTATTTTTTAATTCTGTAGTAGCATGTTAGAAAGTTTAATTTAATTTGATTTATCAATAGAATTGATTTGTGTGTTCCAGGAAGTAGCATAATTTACCCAACATGAACAACTTGATTCACTTGTTAGGAGCAATCCCTATCAAGTGATTATGTTGCGTATTTTTTTTGTTTATTGCATTATCAAATTATTTGGTGTAATTTTAATAGAATTAAGAAGGATGCTATCATTATTCAATCCATGGTATTTTTCCAGCCTAAATCCAATGATTGTTTGTTTTAGGATCTCAATCTTCGCATTTAGTTAGTGTTGCAAGCAAAATACTAACAAATTAGAATTGCAAGTTTCTAAGTTATAGGTTCTGGATCTAGTTTTCTCCCTCGGCCAAAATTTCCCTTAATCTGCGGTCTAGTTGTTTCCTAAAGGATGCAGTTGTTTTTGAGCCAGTGATCATGAAACTAATTATAAAACTTAGAAGGGTATATTGCGCAAAACCCCCTTACTATTGGGTTGTTGCGCAAAACCCCGTACGCTATAAAAACCTGCACTTTGCTCCTGGGATGACGATGTCAAGTTTTTTGTTAAAATATGCACATGCTAAACACGTGTCATTTTTTAACTTAACTTTTTTTTAAAAAATATTCCAATCTCTCTCTCTCTCTCTCTCTCTCTCTCTCTCTCTCTCTCTCTCTCTCTCTCTCTCTCTCAGATGATGGGTTCGTGGCCGTGGGGATGTCATGCTCGTGGAGCGAGGGCGGAGACAGTGGACTAAAAGAAAGAGGAGAGGGTAGTGTCATCGATGAGATGTTGGAGCTTCTTGGCGCCAACAAAGTTGACGAGGAGTTGGAGGGAGAGGACATTCTTGATGGTGAAGAGGGAGAAGTACTGGACGAGGATGGAGGACATGGAGGAGTTGTTTAAGGCGAGGAAAGTGATGGTGAGGCGACGGTTGATCTAGGAGGTGAGGTTGAAGGTGGGGAACTCCAAGCGCTTTGCAAGGATGATGGAGGCGAGGTATGTCACTGTCAGGTAGAGGAACAACAAGATGCCTCACCGTTCACCACTGTAATTGGTAAAGTGGAGAGGAGGACGATGAGAGAGAGGGGCCTTGCCGCCTCTGCCCTCCCTCCTCCCTTCCCCCTCCTTGTCAGGACGAGGAGGGGGAGGGGGAGGGGGAGGGAGAGGAGGAGGCCCACGCCTCCTCCCCGCCTGGAGGAGGGAGAAGGGAGGGGAGAGGGCAGGTCCTACCTCTCTTAATTAAAATTTTTCTTAATTAATTCCTTAATCAATTGCTTAATTGATATTTATTATTTATTTGATATTTTAATTATAATTAATTATAATAATTAATAAAAACATAGTTTATTTGCTTAATTAAGGGTTTGCGTGCCATGCGCGTGCTGCCTTTAATAGAAGAACTTAACGCCGTCAGCTCTCAGGGACAAAGTGCAGTTTTTTATATTGTAAGGGTGTTACGCAGCAACCCCAATAGTAGGGGGGTGCCTTGTGCAATTTACGCAACTTAGAATACCAAGAAAGGAGAAAGTTGGAAATAGTATTTATGTTAATAAATGATGGCGAGCTTTGTTTGATTTTGGAATATTTACAATGTTTTTGGCCTTGGTGAAAGTGTAATAGATAGACCGAAGCCATTCTCTCTGTTGTCATGACATGTTTATCACATGATATGATTCATATTTCCAAGTAATACTGCAGTAACCATCACTTATTAAAAAACGTTGGCATCCAGTGGCAACCCATTTCTCAGAGGTGTAGTGAATGTTAACATAGATGAGGGATTTTCACAACTTGAAATTCAATCATTTCTATTGAACCCTTAGCAATGGGTGATTCCTAAGGAATTTATCCACACACCAAAGTTGTGGGGATGAAAAGATCAAATCTCAGAAACGTCAGCGCAAACAGCGAGATTTACGTGAAAACACGAAGAAGGAAAAACCACAGAGAGAAAGAGAGAGAGGATTTCACTATAGTTTGAAGAAACTTACAATGGTGATCGCTCCAATTGCTTACGTTAGGTTTCTAGGCTTAATAGATCCTCTCTTTTTCCGCTGGAAGGGGCATGTTATTTATACAAATAGTGTTTGTTGGATAAGACTACAGTTAAAAAAAAAGACTGTTGTTCATAGTGCCCAAGTTTGCTGTGAGCTCTGCGATCGCTGGTGTTCTCGATCACGACGAGCCCACAGTGAGTGTTCTGCCTCAAATTGAGTAGAACTAGAATTTCAAATTTCATTTCTGAGTTACTGATTCCAATGTTGGTTTTATTTTTGCAGGCCTGTGTATGATTATTTGACAGGCAAGACATCATTCCTCAAGGCATTGTCTCCACAAGTCTTAGAAGCATCTCTCAATGTAAACCGGGATCTGGTGATGATTGTGAGATCGAAGAAATAAAAGAACGGATTCTGTTTTCCTGTTTTCATGTCTGTAGCATAATCATGTTTGTGAAATAAATCATATGTACATTATGTTTGGATGTACATGTTCCCTAAAAAATGTTTGGGGCATGTGAAAAATATAACCAGTAGAGCGATGGACGGTTTATAAAGTTGATTGGTGACATAAGGAATAATGGGTTGATCTTCTTCTAACTGGGGATGTTCTTGAAAGTCAGTTTAATTTTTGTAAGTGTATGATAGAATTTAGGGTTTAGAGAGAATTTAATGAGGGTAGAAATGAGAGGGGGGGCGGTAAAATAGAGAGTTTTATAGACTTTTCATTAATGAGTAAAATTGTAATTTAAAAAATTATTTTAGAAGTGACTATAGACGGTAAAAGAAGACGGATGTCAATAGAATTTCTTAAAGTAAAAAATTATAGAGTTATGCCAATTATGTAATATGACCGGTTAAATGTCAAAAATGTGAATACCTTGACCGGCCACCATTAAGTTCAGTTCTAAGACATGGCGATAGATTCCAGAATGTCTCAGGTTTTAATCCATGTTATGGCTATTAGGTATAAAAAGAAATGAAATAAAAACGGAAAAAGAAAAAAGAAAAGCCCCCACTTGAGCCCGGCTCACAAGTCTACGGACCATTTACGAGCCCGAGCCTGGCACTCTCCCGCTGGCTCGAACCAATCCCAAGTCCCAAATCCCAAAATCCCCAGCCCCGCGCGATCTCGAAACGCTCTCGAATAAAAAGGGCAGCGACTTGGACGCCTCTCGCAGTCTCGCTCTCTCTGTCTCTCTCTCTCTCTCTCTCTCTAATTTGCCCTCATCCTCTCGATCTCTCGATCTCTCCCCTCAATCTCCTCCCTCCTCAAATCATAGCCCTAATCGACCTCGCCATGTGAATCTGGGATTGATTGATGACTCACCCAAAGCGCCCCTTCTCCAATATCAGCAGCAGCGGTAACCCTCTCTCATCGCCCACAGGCCCCTTGTCGATGAAGAAGGCCAAGGATCAGCAGGTCTCCGTCGCGAGGGAGAAGAACGGCCTCCACTCCCCCCACTTCGATGCCCCCGCCGGCGGCGGCAGCGCGGGAGCGTCGGAGGATGAGTACTCTATGCTCGTCGATCAGGCGGGGGCGTCAGCTATCGTGACGACGGGGGTGGCCTCGAACCTCTCGAGGAAGAAGGCCACTCCGCCTCAGCCGACGGTGAAGAAGGCGCTCAAGATTAAGCTCAATAAAGGTACTTGCGTTTTGGATGTTAGCTCCTTGATTGCGCCCTTACTTGGTTCTTGTTTGTTATTGAAGTGGCATTTTTTTGCGAGAATACTTGAATTTGCTTCGTCGTGCTGATATAAGGTGAGTGAGTTGGGGTTTCAGTATTAATTTTCATTTCTATGGTTATACGTGGAGAATTCTCATCATAGCCGGCACTCTTGTAATTGAATGAACCCTAAAGAAGATTTCCCTCCTCCCATTTTTTCATAGATCTATACCTGTTTTCTTACTTCATGGCTTTCACGTTAGAAAGAAGCGCACTGAACTCTGCCTGCTAATTGTTTATACATGACGTGACTAATTATTTTGTTTGAGTGAGCTTAACTTTTCAATCTTTCTAAGTTTAGGATGTTGACATTTCAGATGGTGTGAGAAAGAAGAACAATTCGATCAATTTACACCTCACAGATAATTTGATTTACCAGCACAGATAACATCTAAATAGTGAATATGGGAACGGAGCAAGTATGGGAAATTAATCATAAACATAGTTCTCATGAATATCTAAGTATGGTATAATTGAAGCTGGACGATGGTTTCTATATATTAGGTTCTAAATTTCAAGTAGCTCTCTAAGAATGGCTTGACTGTAACTGTAATAACTTGTTCGAGCTTGTTAGACTATGTTATGTAGTCAAACTATGGGCTTGTTCCAAGCTCTAATGTTAAGTGAGACAAGACCAAGCTTGACGTAATGCTTGAGCAGCTCGCGAGCCAAGTTCAACATTTCGTGAAGCTTGGCTAAGAATAAATTTGATTACAACATCAAGTGTTTGAAAAGCTGAACTCCAGCTCTACATAGTTTAATTAGGTTAGGCATGACTATGCTTCAATGGATTTGCATTACTAAAATGATTCATTTTAACTTCTCTCTATTTCACAAGCTTGGAAGTGTCTAGCCTAGTGTGCAATGTTACTTAAGATTCAGTGCGTCAATCTGTATGTTAGAAAATAATTGGTATCTCTAGGATAAATTTTCTTAAGCCTGAGAACATCTTATGCTAGTTCCTGAACGAGCTTAATACATATAAAACTTAATTTGAAATGACAAGAAAGCTTAGAAATATATGAGCAGTGTATATTTACAAAAGCTAGTGGAAGAACCAAAGAAAAATTTCTAGCTGCATAAACTTCTGGCTTAGACGTTGAATTCCAATTTCCTGCTCAGGATTTGGCAGGCAATGCTTTAATCTCCTTACAGATGGTGCTTTGCGACCAGGAAAGGAAAAAAAATAGCAGATTGCTCCAGAAGCAGGAATTCAGTATATATTCCAGAATATACTCAAAAAAATTATGTTTGTGATTATGCTTATTGAACAAGATGTTCTCTATGTTCATTTTTGCAGGTGGTACTGGTTTTGTTGTTATAGCTGACTCTGAGATCGGGCATCCTGATTCTTTTTAGTTCTTCCTTTCCTTCTTTTTCTACTTCTTTTTGGAGGTTTAAGTGCTGCAAATCTATCGGTCCCCTTTTAAAGTTACTTGGAATTCCCATCGTGGGTACAAAGCTGGGAACTATCCCATTGAGGATTGCCTGTCTCTTAGCAAGGTTCTAAATATCGGATATCGGGATCGTATCTGATGGGGGTTTTTCATATCAGATATCTGATATCGGGGGAGATATTGGGGATATGCGCGCATATCGGGCGTTCATATTGGACAATATATATAATGAAATATTGATAACTAAAAGTTGGTTTAGTGTCATAAATATCATCTACCAAATAAAAATGATGTAATATGCATGCAAAAGACGATTAAAAAAAATAATGTACATTTGCACGCAGTCGTGCAATAAATAAGTTATTTCATATCGGGCGATATCTCGGGCAATTTATTGCCCGATATCAAGCGATTTATCGGCCGATATTTCAAATATCGGTCGTTTTTTGCTGCAAACGATATGACGAACGATTTCCTCATATCGTATCGACAGCAGACAAAAAATAAGATATCGGCCGATATCACGACCGACTCGGCCGATATTTAAAACAGGGTCTCTTAGAACTCCCATCCTTCCTCATATCACAAGAAACTTAGAGTATTAGCACTCCGAATGGCTATTTCTATTAACTTTTTCATGATACAAATAAACTCTTGATATTTATTTATTTATTAATTTTATCCGACAGACTCGACTTAATTATCCAATCTGAACTCAGATAAGCCTAAGTTACCACCAAACTTCGAAGAAGATACATGGGAAACATTGAAGTCTGCCATTACCGCTATATTTTTTAAGAAGCCAGATCCCTGTGACTCTGAGAAGCTTTATCAGGTATTTTCCATGCGAATTTATTTCCTAAGCCACAAAATTCGGATTATAATTTCCTTGATGAACTGGGATCCAAACCAACCAATTTGTTATGTCCACAGGCTGTCAACGATCTTTGCATTCACAAGATGGGAGGAAATCTTTACCAAAACATTCAGTCAGAATGTGAAGTACATATCTCCACAGCACTGCAGTCATTGATTGGCCAGAGCCCTGATTTGGTGGTGTTCTTGTCGCTGGTAGAGAAATGCTGGCAGGACTTTTCCGACCAGATGTTGATTATTCGTAGCATAGCCTTGTATCTTGATAGAACATATGTCAAACAATCTAATGGTGTTGACTCATTGTGGGAGATGGGGCTGAAGCTTTTCGAGAAACATCTCTCGAACAATAAAGAAGTGTTGCACAAAATTGTCACAGGCCTTCTGAGATTAATTGAGCAGGAGAGGTATGTTGAACATTTTGGCTTATCGAATTGGAATGCAGAAATAGGATTGTTGATTTGGTAGCATGACATTTGATGTGTTTTACCCATAATTAATTCTTTATCTTCACACATTCCTTGAACCTATATCGAGCCTCTTTGCCTGTGGCAAATCACAAATGTAGCGTTCACATGATTTCTGAAGTCATTAGTGAACTTTATATCCTTTTGAAATCGTTCATCCTCAAAACAACAAAAGGGTAGTTGCATCGAAGCCAAAATGAAAAATAGTCTTTGAAAAGTTGGTTATCTGTTGGTTTGTTTCTAAATCCCGTCTCCTATATGTTTCAAGTTCAAAAGAATGCTCCATTCATGGAGAAAAGGAAATGAAACTTTTGGCTATTAATAGATCCTGGTAGTTGATGACTTTATTGTTCATCTTCCAACTTTAATTCTTTGTGTGACATGACATGCTGGAGTTGGATGGTATAACACACATATTGCCGGATGTACTTAAAAAAGTGATATTATAATTGTTATACAATGTAGTCAAGTTTGTACAGAATTGAGGTTTTAATCTTTGCCATCTGTTGTTACCAACAACATGCGCTTGTAAGCCAGTGTTTCACCAAGTTAATTTTAACAGACACTTAAATTTTAGGTTTTTTGACACGTTAGATGTCTACATACTTCAGGGGACTTGGCATGCCTTTGCACTCAGACTGTTCATTCCTCAAGGTGATATCATAGTTGTCATTTGAAATGAGAGAGGCCTTTTATAAGAGCAGTGGAAGAAAAAGGCTCCCCAAAAGTTTGCGACTATCAAAATATCAAAATGTTATCCTCAACCCTCACCATAACTTGGATTTTTTGTGTAGTGGTGTGGACTCAAATGCTATTACAATGACTAATTTCAATTCCCATCGGGTGCATCTTTTAAAAGAAATGGATTAAAAAAAATACTGATGCGCAAAAGCTCAGTTTCGGCCCACAAAAATGGTGCTCAACGACATGAAAGAGCACATGAAGGAACAACAAGCCCAGTCTAATCGCGATCAGGAACGGGCGTTCTCGATCGCGAGAATGCCATCTGCGAGCAGGAGACATTGAGGCAACTCAACTACCAACTCCAGGCTCAGATCGTTGTCAACAATCAGCCATCGACGCAGTCAGAAGCGAGCCTGAAGTCGGTGGATCTTCCGACCTTCGAGTCCTTGACGAGCCGATGCAAAGACGGATTGCGGAAACTAAACTGCAGGGCCACTCAACGCCTTCAGCTACCAAAATCTCCGACTCCCCCTCCGAAGACATCCTGGAATGCGAGTTCCTAAGGAAGTTTTCAACTCCAACCTTCGACTATTACTCCAGGGTGAGCGATCCCGTCCAACACATCAGGAATTTTTGGGACAAGATGGCGGTCTACTCTCGCAATGATCAACTCTTGTGCATCACCTTTCCCTTCAGTCTAAAAGGTGTGACATCGGATTGGTTCTACTCTCTGCCGCCTTACAGTCTCTGCAACTTCGAGGAGGTAACCAAAGTGTTCTCTCAGTATGCCTCTCGCCAGGAGGCCAAGAAGAACAACCATCATCTTCTCTCCGTCAAGATGAGGCAGAGCAATAACCTCAAATCATGCATTCGCTTCTTCCAAAGCTAACTCACCTAAGTCCCCCATTGCTGTGAGGATATCTCTGCACTCGCGTTCATCAGTGGGTTACAAATTTCTCACCCCCTGTACAACAGTACAAGCACCTCCTTAAGCACAATGTCACTCGGATGAGCGATGCATTGTTACGAGCTCAATCCTACATCCAACTGGATAAAGCAATGAGACTTCCTTCAATCATGCCACAAAGCACGATGACGTCGGAGGAAAGTTGAAGTCTCTACACGAAGCCTCCACTCACGCTCAAGATTAAAACCGGGGGCAACACGCCTTTAAGAGAAGGCGCTCTCGATCCTTTCACCAAATCCTCTTCGAACTTACAAGCTAATAGAATTTCACTCCATTGAGGCTTCCCATCAATGAGGTCTTCAACACCATTAAGGACTAGCCATGGGTTAGACGCCCGAGACCAATCCTGTACGATTTTTCACTTCCTTGAGCAGAAGAATATTGCTTCTATCATGACTGTAAAAGACTCGAGACCATCCACTGCTCAGCCCTCCGGAAATACCTGAAAAAGCTCATCTAATAAGGCCTCCTCAAAGAGTACATCCTCACTTCTGAAGCAGCCTCCGGATCCGGGTAGCTCAATGCTCCACCGCCTAGCCAATCATAACACCTGATCACTCAATACAAAGCAATTGAGTGATGCCATAAAGACATGGCATTACTCTTATCATTATCATTTTCTGTATTCTAATTTTATGTATTTCACTCTAATATTGAATAAAATAATATTTCTACTCTAACCATTACAGTGCTTCCAAGCTAGACGTTTCGGTGATGAGATTTCCTCCACTCAGAACTTCTCCGATGTTGGGATTTCCCCCACTCGGAGTCAGTCCTTCCGTTGGGATTTTTCTCACTCGGATGATTGTGTTGTATGCTTCGCTGATGGGATTTTCCCACTCGGAGGTGACAACGCAGACTTGCCTACGACCCCTTTCTTGATTAGCCTACAGAGTCGAAACCCTCCGCTGTGAGATTTTTTTCCTACTTGGAGTTCTTACTTAGTTGCAGAGATTTCCCCTCTCAGTCCCCATTTGATGTTCCGCTGATGAGATTTTCCTCTCTCGAAAACACAAAAGTAGCCTCCGAGCTCCCCTCACTTGACCCACGGGCATATGAATCTCAGGTAGTTTCCTTTTGCCGGTCCATGCCGGATTACCACTCCGCTTCTAGGATTTCTCCCACTCGGAGTCGACGATCCAATCTGTCGATAGGTGATACCCCCACTTCAGGTCCCTTCCAAGGTCACAGCTCCACTAATAGGATTTTCTCAACTCGGAAGCAAGTACTAGTGTTTTAAATATCAGATATCGGCGATATACCGGTCGACAAAATTATATACCGGATACCAGATACCAGGTGATATATCGCGATATGATACTAAATACCGGTTGATATATCAGTAGTCAATACATATAAGACATTATTAAAAGAAATAAGTTATTATACAAACATCATTTAAAACATTATTGAAATACTACAATGAATATAGAATAAAATAAAACGATCACAAGCAAAAAAATAATAATAATCCAAATAAGTAGCTATATCGGCCGATATATTGGATATTTCATCTCGGATATCCTCCGATATATCGGACACGTGGCGATATATCGGTCCATATCGGTCCAAAACGATATTCGGTAAATTTTTACACTCATCGTATCGTTTTGGATAAAATACAGATATCTCAGATGATATACTGGTATATCAGCCGATATTTAAAACAATGGAAGCAACCGTGAACCCGACTCCGCTGCTGGGATTTTCCTACTAGGAGGCCCAACTCCGCTGCTGAGATTTTCCTTACTAGGAGGCCCAACTCCACTGCTTGGATTTTCCCACTTAGAGGCCCAACTTCGCTGTTGGGATTTCCCCCACTCGGAAGTCCGAATCGCTATTCTGCTAATGAGATTTCCCTCATTCGAAGTCGACGCATCCAATCTGTCGATAGGTGATACCCCCACTTTATGCATCTTTTCAATTTGCAGGTAAGCGTTCCGAAGAGCCTATGATTGCGTGAAACATAAGGTATATCACGAGGGTTTTTTTTAATTTGAATTATCCCCTCGATGTACTAGTTTCGTGTGATTACAGGGTGGAGGCATCAAGGATACAGGAGAAGACACAGTCGCTTAGGTATTATTCGAACATCACCTTTGTGGATGTGTAAATGTGTTACTCATCTTAGGACGAGAGGGTTGTATATGTTTAGCCTTTAACCGTACGAGACACATGGTATATACAGAGGGTTTTCTTGTTTGGATTAGCCCTCGATGTGCTAGTTTCGTGCGATTAAAAGCTGAGCATACATAGTTTTGTCAGCCCAATCTATTTTATTTACGTCTTACTTTTTCTGTGTGTCTAATATTTAATTTAAGTTGTTTTATTGCATGTTTGTGTGCGCAAAATCACTCCGCTGCTAGGATTTCCTCATTCGGAGTCCCTACTTTGCCATGGGATTCCCTCACTCAGAGCCTTACTAAATTTCACACTCTATTGCTGGGATTTTCCCTACTCGTAGGCCCAACTCTGCTATAAAAATTTTTCCCTCTCAGAGTCCCAAGTTCATAGCTCGACTAATGGGACAAATCCCTACTTGGAAGCGTGCATGAATCCAACTCCGCTGCAGAGATTCTCCCACTCGGAAGAAAATTTTACAGGACCGCTTTTGGGATTACCCCCACTAGGGAACAACACGCAAACTTACCAAACCATCTATATATCAAATCAAATGTCACGGAGCTAGGATGGGCACTCCGAGGAGACATGATCGATTTCGAACCAAACCAATAGTAAAAGCAAACCATGCAAGATCTAAACAAATGTTTCCATTCCAAAGAATATTATATATGTTTTATTACGAAAAGTTTTTCATTCCGAATACATCCCTTCAAATATATATTTGATTACATCGAATAAGAGTAACATAAAAACTTCATTACAAATCTTGTGTTTGCGACTTTTGAAAAGAAATACAAGTGATCCCGACCCGATCCCTCTGTCCCGCCGCCACGCCCAGCCTCGCCTCCGAACCCCGAGAGCATGTCCTCCGAAGAACATCCGTCAGAAAACACGATCCCATTGCTCAGACCACTATTCAGAAGACTCTGGAAAAAGCTTTAGGTGGTTTCTCTATAGAAGTAAGAGATCCTTCAGATGAAGAACCTTCTCCTCTCTGCCTGAATACGCCTTCAAGGAAGCCAAATTGACTCCGACAAGACATACAAGCCAGTGATGATATCACACCATCGACCCTTTATTCTGAGAAAGAGGTCGGACCTCTGGAGGAGTGCTTCATCGACAACATCCCGATGAATACCCCCATACTCCCTCTTGTTGCTCGCTGTAAGGAAAGAGTCTCCTAGTGCGAGGCAACGATGTCCGGTCAGATGAAAACTCCAAGACATGCAAGATTGCTGTGGAATCACATCCTTCTCTGTAACCATGCAGGACAGTCCCCACTGTACATCATACACGCTATCAGGAAAGAAGAATTTCGAGACCCAAGATGAGAACTGGATTGATTTGATCAGAAATCAGACAAACAAACCAGGTCGAAGCTGAAGCCCTACCCGTCCTTCCTAACAGCAGAGCCTTGTCGCGAAAACTATTGTTTTGCGATAAGCTCATCGTGAAGACTGATGTTTTGTGTCAATCAGAACCCTAAACGGCAAGAACCCGGCAACCACTTCCACCATCTCCATCCTTCCTCTTTCCTCCACCGAAAGAAGACATGGCAACCCACCAGAGCAAAGAGTTTGGAAGCAGAATTTTTCGGAAGAAGAAGAAAGCAATTTCTACCCTAGGACTCCACTCTATTTATAAATAGAGGAGTCGAAACGTCTCCAATTCAAATTCCTAATCCCTTGAAAAGGTCCGCATCCTAAGATCCTCGGTTAAAGCAAATTAGCAAGATACCAATCGCCTCTGCCATACGATCTCAGTCATCATGGCGTCAGGATTTTGAAAAGACACCAGTAACAAATTTCAAGCAAGTCTAATTGATCGACGTGTCAGCTACATCCAGCCATGCGATCTCAAAGCGAAATCCAAAGATTCACATTGATAGATCAGATCCTTCCCTTCACCAACATTAAGAAGATTCAAGGCATTTAAGGATCTCTACCAATTCCGCTCTTCTGACTTTCCTCCCACACTCTGACAAGCGAAGAAACCGGGGGGGCATCTGTAGTTATAAAAAATTAACCCTCATCAAGATATTAGCACGTGACCATACAACTGAGAGCCTCCCACTGAGACGTCCATGGCTCTCGCTCCATCTCGAAGCCCCACCACTCCACTTCCTCCCGAAATCACTTCAGACGGCACTAAAGTCATCCTTCAAGCTCCGCTACTCAGAGCCACCCCGAAGCTACTTTCTGTTCCGAAGATATCACCCTCTGGAGTCATTTACAGTCCAAGATTCCTGACTTCACCCCAGAAATCCTCAGCGGTGACCACCGAGATCTCTGCCTGCAATTACGTCACGTCTTCTCTCCTACGTTGAAGATGTGTAACGCCCCTGCATTCAAGGCGGACAGTATGGACAATGAGGAGGTTTCTGTATGCAATACTAACAGTCCAGCGCCCATAGTAACGACTGTAACAACAAATCGCACAGGTCATGTGGTCACTGGAACCTCGTCAGCTCTCATTCACCACCAACAGCTCAGTATAAATGGACCTGGTCTCCAACGAGAACGAACTGAATCTTTTCTCTGTACCTAACACCAAGGCCTTACCAATACTTTCACAGTTAACTCCTATTCAGAAACACTCCAAACAATCCATGTAATTTTAAAATGGGTTATAGTGGATTTCCTTCTCCCCATGTTTTTTCCCAATTTGGTTTCCACATAAAAATCATGTATCTTCGTCTCTTTTATGTGTTGTGATTATCGTTTTACACTTACACTCTAAACCACTCTCTCGCTTGTGGTGTGGCTCGATCGTTTGATCATTCGCAGCGGAAAATCTCCACCACATTGTAAAATTACGGAGTGCCTATGTAGGTAGGTTTCTAGTAAGCATCCGCACAATGGTGCATAAACCGCTAACTGGTCACAACCGTCACATAGATGGAATCGGGTTTTGGTTGGGCTTGCAATTAACATGATGAGGTGGAGAAGCACATTTTTATGACAATACATGGCTTGGAAATATCTTTTAGACTATCTATAGACAGTTATATAATCAAGAAGTGCCTGCGTTATAAACCTTTAATCAATCTCTAGAGTCTAGACACTTTACATGCCTATTTGGCCTAAATTACAGGTGAACATGCAGGAAAGCCTGCTAAATTTCTTTTGCAATTACTACCTTTATCATTTAAAACATATCCTTATACAATTTTCTAGAGCACTTTCCTTTGCTCATCAGCCTTGTAGTGGCAGTTAATCCGAGTTGCAGATTTCTTATAGATTTCTTAGGTGCTAATAAGAGCATAATTCTTTTACTTGAGAAAAAGGGTGTTTTGTGCAGTTTACAACATTTTGTTGGATCACATTGATCCCTATTAAGAGCTTTTTCTCTTTATTACTTTGGAAATGGAGTCCTCTCATAGCTTATTTGAAAGATTGTTTAATTATCCATGAATGAACCACTTCTCACTGTAGCCAGACTCTGATTACAGAAAAGAAATGTTTATTAATATAGGGAATGGCCTACAGAGAAGCTGAATGGAGAAGATGGATTCATATAGCTAATTATAATACTTGGGACAAAGGCGTCTGTTATGGTTATTTTCTAACAAGCATGTACTATAACGAATATACTTTTTGGGTCTGTGTTTGCAATTAAGGGATTAGCAAGTTATTATGAACTCTTGAGAGTCAAAGCCAGTTAACTGGCAATATAAACCACATAAATACATTGACTGCATTTCATAGTTGTTAATGCGATTGACTACTCATTTTACTGGTATGGTTAACTTGTAATCTTCTTTGAATATGTTTAATCATTGTTAAGTTTATACATTTGAATTTTTGTGATCACAAAATATATGCTTTTAATAGGAAGAAGCCGGTCTAAAAGTTTGCAAGTTTTGTGTTTCAATGGTGGAAATTTCTGAATTCAAGTTTGATTTCATTATTTTACCCATTTTTTATTTTTTATTTGGATTTTATTATTTGTAATTTCTTGAGACACCTGCAAGTTTAACTAAAATGGTTATCTAGTTCTAGTTGTATTATAAACAGTCTGTATTTCAATAACAATGAGGTAGCTTCTCCACATATTTCCACATATTTCAAATTAGGTGATTGGTTATTTCTATTTAACGCGTACTCGATGCTTGCTCTCTGACCCAAATGTGTTGGTTTTTTGTGATCAATGTTGTTAAGTAGTGTTTAACAAAAACTATTTGTTTTCTCTTGACCAGGCTAGGTGAAGCCATTAATAAGACGTTGCTTAGTCACCTTTTGAAGATGTTTACTGCTCTAGGAATTTATGCTGACAAATTTGAGAAACCCTTTCTTGAATGCACTTCTGAATTTTATGCTTCTGAAGGTGTGAAATACATGCAGCAGTCAGATGTTCCAGAGTATTTAAAACATGTAGAGGTACTTATTTCACCCTCGCCTTCTGTCTTTTATGTATCACTCATCTATTAAATGTTTCTGGTTGGGCATCAAAGCGCTAGCATTATGGTTTGTTATATGTTTGAAGTTTGATGGATGCATACTTGCAGTTAAGGTTGCATGAAGAACATGAAAGATGCTTGCTCTACTTGGATGCCAGTACGAGGAAGCCACTTATAGCAACTACTGAAAAACAACTTCTCGAACATCATACATCTTCCATTCTTGACAAGGTTATACGTCAATAGTGTTCTTGTCTGACAAAGTTTGCAAAGTCTTAAGTTATTTTTTCCCTTTGATCAGGGATTCACGATGCTTATGGAAGCTAAGCGCGTTGAAGATCTTCAGAGAATGTATACCCTTTTCCAGAGGGTTAATGCTCTTGAGGTACTAAAGCAAGCCCTTGGCTCATACATCCGTGGTACTGGACAGGGTATTATAATGGATGAGGAAAAAGACACAGATTTGGTTGCATGTCTCTTAGAGTTCAAAGCGTCTCTTGATACAATATGGGAAGAGAGTTTCTTCAGAAATGAAACATTTTCACAAACGATAAAGGATGCATTTGAGCACCTCATTAATCTTCGTCAGGTAAGATTATGTTTCCCATCTCCAAGTTGTACAATCCAGATTGCTCTTATCTGCTATATTATACATTAGCTAGAATTAAGAAGTTTCGCTCGGTAAAGGATAGAACATCTGCACTTGACAATCAGTGCATTTTATTATGCAGCATCTTGCAACCTCTAAAGTTTCTGCTATTAGTCTTGTTTCCCAATCCAGTATCTCATTGCTTTTGTTTTCAAGGACTGATGAATTGTTTTCTTCTTTTTTTCCGTTTTTTTTTTCCCGGAGAAGGTTTTTGGAATTCTGAAATGAATAAAAAAGTGTTACTTATTATGAGAGGAAGAGAGTGATAATTTGCTATGTCTGATTAATTGATGAAGCTATTCTGGTTCAGTTAAGTTTTGGATTAAGAAGGATGAAGACTTCTTTTAGATAGATCTCGTTGGTAGTTGGCAAATTGTAATATGATTAAATTTCATGAGTTTTATGTTTTTTTTCTGTTCTTTTATGAATTCTATTACCGAGATGAAAAACAAGCTGCTTCTGGAATTTTACTGTTTCCTATACCATCTGGTTTGCCCATAACAATTCTCCATTTTCTTGAATTTAGATTTTTATATATTCAAGTTTATCTATGCATCTCTAATATGAAACTTCGGAAATGTTAGCTAGCATGTGGTATAACGTGATTGGCTGTGCTTCATGCCAGATCAACTGGCCTGTAATTCCAGAGCTTCATGCTGGAGGTTTGGTATCTGCCCTGGAATTGTTGCAGTCAAATGTTTGATGGACTTCTTTTTTTCTCGTTTATTTCAACTCGATTTAAGTTTTGCCCTTAATCAATATGGAGAATTCTTCTCCCAAAAGCACTTGTGGACTCCAGGTGAGATGGTATGCTTGTATTTTAGTAGATCTTGTATATAGTTTTCTGTCCTTTCATAAACATTTTGACCTAATGAATAACATATAATCACATCCATATTCCATTGTGTTATCTATAGCATGACCTATGCTGTAACTAAAATCCATATTCTGGGTTAGAGACTTCGTTGTCACTGTGGACTTCATCTAAATTGGAGAGCTTGTTTTTATGTACCTAGAAATCGGTTTGTTAAATCTGCTACACACTTTAAGCTACAGGTTGCAGATTTTATTTTCCTAGCTTCTTGAATTGTCCCCTTTTTTTTTAATAATTCTTTGAGATTGTTGTGTGACTTGCAAATATCAGAACAGCTTTGTCATATAATTTTGTACATCCACCAACTGGAAAACACCTAACTTTATCATAACTAACTACTTGCACCTTGTCTTGGTGGGTGCTTTGTATTTGTACTCTGCCAATTGCTTTAATGCAACTTTGTATCTATGTGAAAGCTAATCAAAATCTGTCTTTTGTGTTTACATATTACAGAATAGACCTGCTGAACTAATTGCAAAGTTTCTAGATGAGAAACTTCGTGCTGGGAATAAGGGTACTTCTGAGGAAGAGTTGGAAGGTACACTTGACAAAGTGTTGGTATTATTCAGATTTATACAGGTATACACTGGGATATTTAGGCACAATATGTGTTTGTTATTCTTAGGTTCCACTTAACTTAAATACGGCAGCTTTTAGCTCTCTTTGTGCCTGAGTTACATGTGCTTTATCTATTTGGCGCTTTACAGAGTATGCTGCTAAAATATACTGACTGGCTAATGTATTTTGTTTCACCGTTAATCAGGGCAAAGATGTTTTTGAGGCATTCTATAAGAAGGATCTTGCAAAGAGGCTACTGTTAGGAAAGAGCGCCTCAATTGATGCTGAGAAGTCAATGATTTCAAAAGTAATCATAGATAATTCCTAAAAGTTGTTTCTGAATGATTATTTCCAGCTCATTGCATTCGAAAATCCCCTTGATATATCTAACGAGAAATTAATGCCCTTCTCAGCTCAAGACCGAGTGTGGGAGCCAATTTACGAATAAACTTGAAATAATGTTCAAGGTATTCAATCTCCTGTTTAGTAAATTGCCTTATGTCATATTGTGATTATGTGTCGTTCTTCATCTGATGCAAGTTCTAACCTGTTCTCTGAAAAAGTATATACTGAACAAAAAAAGATAATAAAATAAAAGAATAATTCATTCATTTTCTGGTAAGAGATACCATAGCCGCAAGGGTGATGCAAATGCATTGAATATTTAGAAGGGTTCGTGGTACACGTCAGGTACATCTGTTGACATATCATAAACTCACATATTCAATGTGTACTGGTTACATATCAAAGACAAAAATTAAATTGATACTGGAAAACTGGGTTCATGATTCAGAATCAGATTGTTGTGGATTTTGTTGTTTAGCTCTTTATTTGAACTTCTTTTTTGTTATATGCCTTATTTTGAGTAAATGACCAAATGTTTTTCGAGCATTGGTGCCTGGTAGATTGTTATATAGGTGTTTTTTCCGTAATTCTAATTGAATGATGAACTTCTTGGATTCTAGGTAATTTGCACTCTTGGAACTACTTTGTAGAAATTGAGTGTGTGTTATATTTGTATCACTTATTATTATTCTTGTAGTCAAAATTGATTATGTGTTCCAGTCATGTTCTATTCTATCATTTATACTTTAGAGAAATTCAGGTGTAAATTAGCAATATTCGAGCTATATTTATTCATTGGCATATCCTGCATGGTGTTTTGCCGTAGTTTTTCAAAATTACTTTATTACTGTTTTTCGTGTCCATGCTACTTAGATTAATAGTTTTCTCATCTGCATTACTGATATTGAGAGTTGTGCATATATTCTTTTACAGTTTCACCAATTCAATTTGGTTTGTCTAATCACAACTCTTGATACTGGAAAATTTTGGACAGTGCTACGCTTATGTTACCTTTTGTTCGTTTTTCTAGGATATTTGATCTGTTTTTCTTAAAGAGACCGAATTTTTTTATTTTAGGCTATCTGGTTTATTTCAGGTAGACAACAACACATCTGTGAATTAGGAGTAGTTCTAACTTCTTTAGATCATAACCCTGATATTTTTTTTTGAGTTTGAAACATGTGCTCCTCTACATTATTCTGTGTTTCGCTCTTCGTGTGTCTCCACACCTTTTATCTATTTATTGAAATGTTTCTGTTGTACCAGCAGTGCGAGGTAAACTTAAACTGCCCTGCCTGAATTTGAGTTCTCTAACTACAAAAAGCAAAACGGCCACCCCCACACCCTTCTCTTTTTGGAGCTCTTCCATTGGCCAGGAACTAATGCTTAACTGTAAGGCAAGAACAACATAACGCTTTGATCCAATTATCCAAATGTTCTCTGTTGTCACTTGAATTCTGTTTACCCGCACCTATCAAGAGTTATGTGCCACAGTTTACTCGAATGATTAGCACATGTGATTCACACTGACGTGCAAACATCAATTTCTGTGCTGGGTTCTAAATAATACAGCTGGCATTTTACAGTGGTAATGTTTTGTATGTTGTAATGTTGTGCAAACGCTGAAGTTGGAAAAAGTAAGCCTCTCTTCGTGGTTGTGAGGTCATGTCTTTTAGTCATTGCCATCTTGATTATATGCTTTGATGGTCTGCCGAGCTAAAGACAAAACCAGTTTTTGGAGCTTTTAATGACATGGGACTGTTGCTGAACCACAAGACACAGAATTTCCTTTAGGTTGTGACCTTGAGTGGGTTAAGTTTTCAACCCTTGTGTGGATCTGTAGAAGCATCTTTCGTGTAGAAAAAACTTAAATTGCTATGGGAATTCTTGATAGCAAAAGGATGCCATAGGTCACAGGGGCCTATGGCTTGGGTTCATGAGACGGCCTTAGGAACCATTAATGTTCAGTTCTATATGTAAGTGTAGTACTGTATTTTATTTCTCAGGCTGCATGTAGGCTGCAGATGATTCAGTCAAGGTGCACAGAAGTTTTAGAGTAGACTACATGTGCATGTTCTTCACCAAATGCTATGGGCTTATCTTTTTATTTTCCTTATCTTTATTTTTAATAGGGGGTGGGAGTGAGGTGGGGTGGGGGGAGCACACTGTGGAGCAGCCATCAAACACTGTAGACGGTCAGTATAAAGTTGGTGGGATTAGTTTTATTCAAATGGGAGGAGAGTCGGCCGGGGTCTCTTGTTGGGGGAAAAAAAAAGTTCAAACCGACCAGATATTTCCCCCCTAAAATATTTTAGGTTTTATGAAATTAACTGCATGGAGTAGCAACAGTCACCGTATTAGTGCTTGGAAAGTTGGAATCTCCTGAGAGTAGAAATTAGAAAGTCGATTAAACCTTAAGCTGATGATATCAGACCTTGACTGGTTCCAGGAATTTGATGCAAATTGTTTGCTTTAAATTGAATTCCAACAAAAAGTTCAAGTCTCAAAGATATTTATGCCACATGATATGAGCAGTATTATTGGTCCAGCGAGCAGTATTGTTGGTCCAACGAGCAGCAAAGGTGCCAGAGGTGAACGTGGATGAGGTCCTGTAATGATGCAGGAGCGCAAATATTTCACCAATTAAGGTGGCAGACAAGTAGACTTTTTTTGGTCATAGGCATTCATGTATAACACATTTTTTTGATCTGTTTATGAGTATAATTTGTAGGACCATTTACATAACAAATGATCCATAATACTCTGGTAACTCTGCTAAATACCAAGTCATGTTGAAGGTCCAACATGTTCATAAATGCTCCACTTCTCTTCCTTAAACATGTGAGAACTGTTACCTTCAAATGATTCGCTGAGGTTTCCACATTTGCTGTCTCAGTCATGTTAACTGGACAGATACTATACCAGCACAATCTTCTGTGTTCTTAATGAGAATCTCATGTTGAACCATTTTCAGGACATTGAATTGTCAAAAGAAATAAATGATTCCTTCAAACAGTCATCCCAAGCCAGGACGAAGCTTCCTACTGGAATTGAGATGAGTGTTCATGTGCTAACAACTGGGTGCGTATTTATCATTTGGTCTTTGGGGTAGAGATGCTGACAAGATATGTATTGTTCTATTGCTAATGCCATTTCCCCTATTAGACATAATTCTATCACTTGATGCTGTCTTCACAGATACTGGCCAACATACCCGCCCATGGATGTTCGGCTCCCGCATGAATTGAATGTTTATCAGGTTAGCTCATTAGAACCATGCACAAGATATGCATCACTATTTGAGATATCATTCTTTTGGAAGTTTTTAATCTCCGCTTGCATATAATAGGATATATTTAAGGAGTTCTACTTAAGTAAGTATAGTGGGAGACGGTTAATGTGGCAGAATTCCTTAGGTCACTGTGTTCTAAAAGCAGACTTCCCTAAAGGTAAAAAGGAATTGGCAGTATCATTGTTCCAGGTGTGTGGGATCTTACAATCTTGCTTTGTACAATTTTTTTCTATTTTATTCAGCCTCAAAATATTCTCCTGAGCTCCTTCAATTTGTCAGACAGTTGTCTTGATGCTGTTCAATTATACCCAAAAGCTCAGTTTTCAAGACATCAAGGATGCCACTAGTATCGACGATAAAGAGCTGAGGAGGACTTTGCAATCACTTGCATGTGGCAAAGTTCGTGTGCTACAAAGGTTTGTTAATTCCTATAGCTGTTAACTTGTTATATAGATTGGATTATTAAAATAATATTCTGGCCTTCTATAGTTCCCAAAGGGAAGAGAAGTAGAAGATGAAGATTCGTTTGTATTCAACGAAGAGTTCAATGCTCCTCTCTACCGCATCAAGGTAAACGTTTTATTGTTCTCACAAGTTTGGGGTTGCCAGCATGTTAGCATGTAAGCAGAGCTAACATGTTGTATTTTCAGGTAAATGCGATTCAGATGAAGGAGACGGTGGAAGAAAACACGAGCACCACGGAGAGAGTATTCCAGGACCGTCAATATCAGGTAAGGCTCATAGAGTTATTGTACGACCTTGCCATTCCTTTTTACTAAGCTAAGCGGCTCACCAGGAACATGCATGACAAGAATATTAGAAGAACATAGCAGCAGGATGTAAATGCTTGACTTCAAGTCTTTCTTTTGATAACTTTTTTTCATGCTACCAACTTATTATTAACATGTTGTTTGATAATACATAAGAGATAGGAAATATGTGTGTATATTTTGATTTCAACAATAAACTTAAATAGGTAAAAAGTAATATGTAGGATCTTCATTTGTAGCTGTTTTCTAACCATATGGGAGAACTTATGGTAATTTATACATTAACTAAAGTTTATGAATTTTGTATTTTTTATTTAAGCTCTACTTTTCATGAATTGATGCCAAATTATTTATCTATAGGTTACATCATTTAAGTACATGAGTTTTGGGGAATTATATACCTTGCCAAGTTTGTTAAGGCAGAAACGAACGAGGAAAGAGGAAAGGTGGTGTGGTTAGGCATACTTTGGTAGGCAACCAGATTCAGTATGACAAAACCTGGTACAAGTAACAAGATTCATTATCATAGAAAACTTATTGGACGAAGTCATCTAGTTTGTACTCAGTTAGGTCATGATCTAAATTAAAGTAAAAGCTGCAAGACCTGCAAAGCACCAATAGGCCTGGTTAAGAATCACTCTTTACATGGTTCATGATAACAAAGTCTATTAGCTTTCATACTCATTCCCGATTTCTTAAATTTATGTTGGGTATGGTTGGTTGGCTGTCTGCCCTCTATGAAAGGAAGTCTAGAAAAAATGGAAGTTAAGTACTAAATGTATGTGGACCTGCATAGAATACTATATGGACATGGTGACACGTCAGCTTTCCAAAAATTGTCTGAGACCTCATCACTCTCATCCTTCGTTGCTGGATCATCATGTGTTGCCAGGTCTTCTCTGTAAAGTTGCTGGGAAAGGGGGATTGGGGTTTTTAGACCCTGATTGTTGATCATTTAAACTGGAGAGGCATTGGTAGGCAACTCCCCTTATCCTTCAAGGTTGGGAAGTTTGGACAGAATAAGTTGCAAAATAAAACTGAAGTCAAAATTATTTGAATATTTAAAATTTTCTTTGCTCTTAACCAATGTTAGTGACATGTTCTAAGTTTGGCAGTTCGACACAAACATCTTCTTTTAGGCGTTCAAGGTCTTTGTTATCAAAACATAGGATGCTATTCTTCTTTTCAGTAAGATGAGAGAATCTTACCAAAATTTAAGCAGTAGAGATGAGAGAATTGTGTATAACAAAGTAGGAAAGAAATAATTATCAATCAGCAGAAGATGGGTAGCACTTTCTATTCTCAAGTATATTAGCTACAAGAAAACTGAGTAAAACAGTAAGACTTACAAAAGTGAAGAAGGAAAATGACTGATAATGTCCATGAAGATAAACAAATTTCTCCTCAAGGGGGAAATGGGTTCTTATGACATTATTATGTTTGGGTTCTGTGTGAAACATTTTCAAACTGGAGTACCAGCTGCTCTACAAATCTTCAGAAGAGAGATTTTGTGTTCTGTGTCTCTTGTCTATCCTTCTAAGCCTCTCTCTTTATCGAAAAGGATGAGATGATAGTGGGGCTCCTCTTGGAGTATGCATATGACATGAAATCATGTATTTATGAGTTTCATGGGTGAGCCTATTCTGTGAGCTTTATGGGTGAATCTGATGTTCAAATGTGTGTCGGGTTTTATGCTAGTGAAAGATGGGCAGGGACAGATGGTCATGACTCTCTGTGTGTATGCATGGTAAAGTATAAGATGATAATGGTGGTTCTGTAGGAGTATATATGCTACACAATCATGTATTAGGTGGGGTCCAGGGTGTCTAATATGTAATATTTTCTGGGTTACTGGATGTTATGGAGGCAATGCTTTTATTACTCGATTTACGTGGCATTTTGGAATCTACGAAGCGCAGACACTTAAATTTTCAATGCTTGTCATGTGAGGTACCAGATCGTCACATCTTACGGTGTCTGTTGCTATCTTGTGTTAGATTATTTTTTTCAAAAGAAAATGTGTACTACTGTGTTGTTCTCTGCTCATGTACTTGTGTGCACGTTTGAGCTTCTTAGCGGAATAGAAAGTCTAGGACTCTAGAATGCTACTAAATTAGGCATTTAAGTCCTCAACAGACTTGTGGTTCCTAAAATATAGTGGATTTACTCCCTTGACTGGAGATCAACTCCACCGTCATTCCTCTTTCACAGTTTTTTGTATGGTTATTTCAAATCTCAAGTCATGCTTATTCCCCACAAAATACAGCCTCCATATATGCAATGTTTAGTTTGTGATAGCTGCAGTATCATACGAGGGCCAAAATACTACGATTTACAACTTACATAATCAAATGCATCTGGAACGAGGCTTGAGAACTTGGTTGAAACCCAATGTTTTGACCATCTTGGATCTGTTTTTCCAAATTCAGTTCTTCACAAACAAGAAAGAAAAAAAGAATATCAGAACAAATGTAGAAATATAAGCATGAGACAGCACCAATGGAGGGGAAAACTGAAAATTAGAGTCAGGAAGGAGACACAGGGGGAGAGACCCTGTTGGTGTCACCTCCTCGCTCAATTATCATTGTGCCGTGTTAGGGTTTGAAAGGGAAAGGAAATGTATGAGTGCAAGAGGTTTCATTGTGAAGAATGTTTTATAATGTGGATGGGTGACCAATGTTTCTTAATGAATCTCTTTAATCCGGAGTAACATCAATTATATTGCTTGGGACGTTGGCTGTATACCATTTAGGCTAAAGACAGCTCTGAATGATGTTTGTGTAGCAGCTAAAAAGTAGGTGAAAGGGACAGGGGAGTGGGCTTGTTAATGTTCGCCTGATTTGTTTGTGCATGTTTAATTTTAGATAGCTTTCCGTCTCTAAACTAGTTTTTACTTGATAGATACTTGTTGTGCATCAACATTTTTAGAAGAATTTTCTTCACTAAGGTAGAGGAGGAGTTTTCTAATGAACCTCGAGACTTATTCCTTATGTGCATGATATGATTTTGTCTTCTTGTAGGTTGACGCAGCAATTGTCCGAATCATGAAGACGAGGAAAGTTCTTAGCCACACTCTTCTAATAACTGAGCTCTTTCAGCAGGTAATATGCAAATCAATTAGCATCGGTTCTTCATGGTCATGTGCCCTGCTCGTGTATATAACTTTTTGTTTCTTTCAGCTCAAATTTCCAATAAAACCATCAGACTTGAAGAAAAGGATAGAGAGCCTGATCGATAGAGAATACCTAGAACGCGACAAGAACAACCCACAGATATACAACTATTTGGCTTGATACCATTTCACTGAAGTGACCTTTTCTGCTCTAGTTAGGTCGCGTCTTGCCACAACCAGTGTACAGGGAGCTTTAGCCTCCTTTCCCTTTGTTCCTCTGAGAGACATCGCAAACTGTAAAGTATTATCTTCCACTTTCAGAGTTTGTTCTTGTTCCGAGGAGAAATTGTGGTCATATTTGCAAACGTAATATGTGATTTTTCAAGGTTGCACGGCGTGATCCGAGTGCTTTCTCCTTTACTTTCCTGTTTCTGTAGAGAAGATGCATACAACTTACAAGGATTTTGAGGAAATGCCAGAGAAATTTATGACACTTACGTTATGTTCATACGTCCCATTGTTTCAGGAGACCTTTGCCTCGGCATAACATTGGTGTGCTAAATGATATTAGTGATATATCATCAATTTACCAGTTGAGGCTGTAAAAGATAAATGATAAAACAATTCTGTAACATCTCCGCATGAAGATTACATCTTTCTGACAAACTTTTATGAATTTGGCCAGGCAAGAAAAAGTATATTGTCTCACTGGACATCTATTACTTGGCATAACATTTTACTGTACTTGAATTCGCGTCGATAAATAAAATTTTCTGATATCTTAATAATTTTAAAAACTTCAAGGCTGAGAAAATGATATTGTAGAGGCAAATTCTTGAGAGGAATTTGTCTACGTTCAAATTATAAATGGGAATGTAAATTAAAAGCAAACACCAAAAAATATGGGAAAATAGCAGAAAGGAAAAATCACGGAGGTGAGAGAGATTTCACAAAATCAAAGAGATTATAGAGTGTTTTCGACACTCTATTACAAGTTTAACTCTCTAGAGTGTAATCCCTTGCCAAGAGGGAAAGATCTACTTTTATAGCTGAGGTTTGATGAGTTAAGTCATGTCCTTTGAGGATTTCGCCTCGAGATCAGCCCACGATTGTGAGTACTTGTAACGCCCCAGCTTTAATCGGTTGAGTGGTACGTGATCTTCGGAGATCGGGCCGGTTGGTAAGGATTGAGGCTCAGATCTGTATTATAGCCTCACGTGTCCAGTTGTTGTAATTGTTCTGTTAGCCAGGTGATCGGGTGAGATCTGTTGGATGAGATCAAAGCTGTACTCCCATGATCTGCGAGATTTGTTAGGTGTCACAATCTCGCAGGGGTCATAATTGACCACTACAAATGTCCCATCCATCTCTTCTTCTCAAATTCTCTAGTCGGGAAGGAGAGGATGGACCCAATTTTTTGAGGTTCCCTTTCAGTTGATATTGGTTGAGAAGGAGAGAATAGGCTAAGTTCTCGAGTGGATCTTCCAGTAGACATTCCAGGATAAGAAACAAAGTCAGGGAGTCACTAGAGGATCGCTTCGTATCTCTGCACATTTAATACTCTGAGCTGGCTGTCAGGCTATCACGCTGCAAATCCCATCAGCGTTTGAGACGTGCTGGCTGTCCCTGATTGAGTTCTTCGGATTTGCTCAACGGTTTGAATTTTTCGCCAAAAGCGAAAAAACAACCACCTTTTTCAGAGTCATCATTGTGATAACGTCAACGCAGAAGCGTAGGATTCAAATAAGGGGGAAGAGAGGGAACATCTTCACAAATCCCAAATTTCCCAAATCTCTTTGAGTCATGTGATTAGCACAGTTTTTCACATTTTATTGCCCCTATTTATCTATATTTTTGTTTATAAATAATGTTACTCGAGTATTTTAGTGTTTTTGCTGAATAGCTTTGCGAGAAGGAGAAAACACAACAATAGCACATTTTGGAAGAGTGGTTAAGCCAAAAGAAGCTTTTTTAAAGGACTTTCCCAGGATGTTTGGTATTTTGATGATAACTTTTGCTATAGAATTCCAGAAGTGGTTATCCAGAAGTCTAGGAAGAGGATTCAGAGAGGTACAACTTTTATATGTTGGATTTGGGTCGAACAAATAGTCCCACATCGGCTAGACGTGGGGATGGTCTTGGGAATATAAGGATTTGGGCAACTCCACCTAAAAGGCTAGTCTTTTGGGATGGTGCCCCAAGTCCTTCAAGTGTATCAGAGCCATGTCCCGAACTTAGTCGTGTGTGTGGGTGATGTTCGACGATGTAGATCCCCCAATAGCGCAAAGGCGCAATGACCTGCCCACCCCACTGGCGCAAGAGGCGCAATAGGCTCCTGTGAAGCTAATGTTGGGCTCTCGAGAAATTTGGCAGTGGTGCTCCTTTGCAATGGCGTGCCAGCTACCACGTAGTGTAGAGGAGTGACCGACTGCAGTACTTCACATAAGGCGTGCCGTAGCCTCACGCAGTGAAGAGTTGGATCTCGATGGAGCATTTGATCTTCTAGTGTGAAGATAGTTGAGCTAGTTGAGCTTGCAGGGGAGACTCTTTGTTCGAGGGGGGATTGTTGGGATTTGGGTCGAACAAATAGTCTCACATCGGCTAGACGTGGGGATGGTCTTGGGAATATAAGGATTTGGGCAACTCCACCTGAAAGGCTAGTCTTTTGGGATGGTGCCCCAAGTCCTTCATTATATTGATGAGTTCTTCTGATTCGGCCATTTGACCACTCAAAACTGACAAAGAAAATCAGATTATGTAACTGGACTGGGCGAAAACGCAATTCTGTGAAGTCCAAGGGCTTAAATGTAAATTTTAGACTAAATAGCCTCTCTGTGTAAATTTATATTTGTTTGAGGATTTACTTGTAAATAGTCACAAACCCTACAACTATAAATACTAATGCATAGCTCAGGGTTTTGGCCATTTTTCAACCTTATTATTGTCGAAAATTCCTTCAGTAAAAAACAAAAAAATTCTTCTCGTTTTTTTTCTTCTTTTCTGCATGGTTTCTTTCCCTTTGTAATTTCATTAATCATTGCATCACGACTGCCTTGTGTTCTGCGTGAGAACACTACGACGAGCCTTGGTTCGGTGCACGAAGCTGTGCATCTGGGGTCCACGACGAGCGAACACTATCCATCAAATTTCAATTCAGAGGGTTGAAATTGTGATCAATTTTTATGAGATCAATTATATCAAAATTCTCATCAAATTGGTTCTACACTGAACCATTACCTCCATCTTAGAGATGTGATAATGAACATGAAGAACTAAAAAATACATTAGAAGAAAGTTTAGAATTTCTCAATTTATCAATGTCCTCTAGTTTAGAAGTCAATCAGAAAATAACCGAGTCTTGCGCTCGCATGGAAGTGTATTTTGATCAGATGATGACTCATCTCAATCAACTTGTTTCGACCACAAGTCTAGATCAAGTCCAAGAATTCCATCAACTTACTGCAAATTAAGTTCAATGGCAATCACGTGGATAAGGAACCAACATTAGAGGAAGCTTTTGAAGCCTTCATGCAAACTTCAAAGCAAAAGCTCATGGACACTAAAGACTGCCTAAATAGACCAGCAAGTGAGTTAGCTGATGGGTAAGAGGAAGAGTCTTTTTCTCCTCGACTTGTTTCTGAGCCAACATTGATTCAACCCACTTTGATTCAAGAACATATTTATTTCTATCAAGTGAACAAACTTTAAACTGTGAGATCTGAAGAATAAATTTATGATCATACTGGCATATCTACTCATTCCATAGAAATGCCCTTTGAGTCCACTTCATTAGTTCACTTGAATCAACTGGAAGAAGTTGAAGAGGACAAACAAGTTGAGGAAGTTTTACATGTGTATAAAGCATATTATTTTGATTATGAATCTCTGTGTCTTGATAATTTGTTCAAACAGGACGTTGACACACATACACATACCTTCTTTGGAGCACATTGAATCTTTGTGCGAGGATGAATATGATGAGGATGAACTTTTGTTTCAAACAAAATTTGAGGATGGATTTTGTAAATTTTGTGAAAATGTTTTTTATTAAGGAGCCAAAGATTTCATGATTATGTGGAGAGAATGGAGCACACTGCTAAAAATTGTGATGATGCCTATATATATAATGAGCCTTTGTTTCTTTATGAGCTTTTTACTGTAGAGTGCAATAACAATAGTGAGAAAACATGCATTGAGGATCTTAAATTTAGAGTTTTTTGAAAAATAAAACTTGATTTGAGCATCTTCACTTTCGATGAGCAAACTAATGATCAATCTTATGAAAATAAAATTCAAGAACCTCTAATTGATCAAAGATTTGAAAACCTCTTCAAAAATGAACTTATGTATTTGGATGAATCAAATAGGGATGTCTTGGTTAGTTACACACCTCTAAAGAAAATTATTGATGTAAATTTTGAGATGATGTTCAAGAATGAGCTCAGATTTCTAAGCATTAATATTGTGGACGTTCCAATTAAGATGAATGGTGATGATAAATTTGTGCGGAGCGGGAGTGGGAAGAAGAGTGGGAGAAGACTGAGGAAGGTGAAGAACAAATTGGAGGGATGAACACAAACTTGACAAAAAATCGACCTCTCCAATTTGTTTACTGAGGAGAACCCATTGGAATAATGGGAAGCGAGTTCGAGGAAAAGGACCTTGAAAGATCTAGGTGCGGGGGAGATGGTGAGTTGTACATATGTATATATTTGTTTTATTTTTCTTTTAGTTTGTAAGTCTTTTTATTTCTCTTTTAGTTAGTCGAGTCAGTTTTAGTGAGTCTGTTATTTGTCTCTTTCTCTAACCTATGTGCCGAGTTTATTATAAGTGATACAAGATAAGCGAGGATGCATCCAACATACAGGGAGTATTTTTATTGCTTCGACAGTTGGGTTTTTTATTGCTTCGACAGTTGGGTTCTCTATTGCACTGTGAGTTATCTACGAATCTAGCATACATAATTTCATCATTATTCTTATCTGCGTAGATTGTTTGATTATTATGATCATGTGCATAGTTTATGAGTGTAATACTTGCTATTTATCTCTGTATTCATTTGCGTGCATTAGAACATGGCACAGTTAGGTGGGTGTGGGGGGGGGGGGGGGGGGGGAGATTCACTTGTTTTCTTTTCTTTCTTGATCTTTGTTTTCTTTTAGGAGTCTTTGAAACAAATTGAAAAAGTTGAATCTTTTCTACAAATAGTTAGCATGTGAGTAAATTAACATCTACGAGTGGATTTTAAAGGAGAAATCGAGATGAAAGAGTCCTATTGTCTTAAAGTAAAGAGTGGAATTTAAAAACCGACATACTAGCTTAAACTAGTTTAAGTGATTATGTACTTGCCCACACTTATACTAATAGTTCAAAGACTTGGAATATCGATTACAACTAGAATATTTCTAAAAAAAAGGTAAAATATTAATTAATTAAGTCTTGTCATGTGACCTCAGTTACTTGAGCAATTAAGTTCTTAGGAGTGTCTTTACACTTAATACCCTAAGACCATCTGGTTTGAGAGCATTAACCTAAAACTCGTTACAGCTGAGAAAGTCTTATAGGACAAGACATGTTAAAAGTCTAATAATTTTGATTATCAATTAGTTAGGTGCCTTGGCTTCAAGAAGCTTAGGTATTTACGCGAAAGATAGCTAAAAGTGTTGATTAAAAAAAAGAAAAAAGAGAAAAAATATTGCAAAAGAAATAAGAAGGTTAGAGTTAAATATTTTCAAGCTTAAGAACTATATCACATCGGGTGTATAGGATCTGAGACTTGAATAGGTGGTATAAAGTTTTTGGATTTAAGCCTTTATTTTATAGACAATATAATTTCTTAAGTTGAGATTGATCTAGCAAATAAAACTTTTGGAGACTTGTGACCTTGCTAACTAGTTAACTTGAGTAGATAATTTTTTTTCCTTTTCATATTTTTAATTATCCTTATTTTTACTTTTATTTATTCCTTAATCTCATTCTTTTATGGATTTTATGGGTATACTCCACTGAAAATCCTCACGAGACAAAACTCATCCTCTAGGAGTAATTTAGGGGTTTAACGACTTATTGCACTATTAAGTGCAGTCGTGATTCCTACGAAAGTGAGTTAGATTATGTTAGCTTTGTTTTTTCTTTTTATTTGTTTTTCTCGAGGACTAGCAAAAGATAGGTGTGGGTATTTGATTAGTACGATTATATCACATTTTATTGCCCCTATTTATCTATATTTTTATATATAAATAATACTATTCGGGTATTTTAGTATTTTTGCAGAACAGGTTTGCCAGAAGGAGAAAAACACAACAATGGCACATTTTGGAAGAGTGGTTAAGCCAAAAGAAGGTTTATGAAAGGACTTTTTAGGTATGCTGTGGTATTTTGATGATAACTTTTGGTACAAAACTCCAGAAGTGGTTATCCAGGTATCTACAGAAAGAAGATTCATAAAGCCATACTTTCATATTGATGACTTCTTCTGATTTGACCATTTGACCACTCAAAACTGACAAAGAAAATCAGATTCTGAAACTAAACTGGGTAAAAACACATTCTAAAAAGTCCAGGGACTTAAATGTAAATTTTAGACTAAATAGCATGTCTATGTATGTTTATAGTAAAATAGCCACAAACCCTAGGGTTATAAATACCATTGCATAGCTTAAGATTTGGAACGGATATTGCCACCCC